>JAMAJY010000009.1:605600-796733 GCA_023628775.1 Lecanicillium sp. S3808
AAATTGGCCTTATATAGGACTCTGAACAGCCCCGCGACACCAACCATTTTTTTCGGGCCCCCCCCCCCCCCCCCCCTTTGCGCTTCCTTTTCGCGCACAAACTATAGTTTACAGCTTTTACCGACCATGGGACGTTTCAATTATTCCCCGAGGTACGACGCCGACTTCTGCTCTCTAACTGTGCGATTCAAGCTAAATGGCTCATTGTCTTCAGCGTCAGTCGCGAGCTGCATGTCGTTGTTCTCGGTGCAGGTTCGTGATCCCTCTCTGCTGAATTTTTCATTCTTTTTATCGCGGCCATCACGTGTATACTCACCTGACGTTCTATTATGTAGGAGGTGTTGGCAAGAGTTGTTTAACAGGTAAGTTTACTTTTACAAGATTTGCAGTATAGTGTTTTTCTAGTCTTGAAGGCGGGAATGCTAATTGCTCTTTGTTTTGGAAACAGCCCAATTCGTACACAATGAATGGATAGAAAGCTACGATCCTACTATTGAGGATTCATATCGCACTCAGATTCAAGTCGATGTAAGCAGAGTCAACATTGAAGTTCTGCAAGACATGCATGGATGAAACCAGGGTTTACTAACGAGGAGTGTAGGGACGGCAAGTTATTTTGGAAATGTAAGCGTGTAACAGCTCATCGTGGTTGTGTGTAACAATATCACTGACCAGGGGCGATCAAAACAGCCTCGATACTGCGGGGACAGAACAATTTGGTATGCGCAAAAGAAATATCCGTCACATTTCATCCCGTCTAACGCGTATACATAGTTGCGATGAGAGATTTATACATGAAGACGGGCCAAGGGTTCCTCCTTGTATTCAGCATAACGTCGCCATCGTCACTAAGCGAGCTCGCCAGCCTACGCGAGGAAATCATCCGCATCAAGGACGACGAAAACATCCCCATGGTTATCGTCGGTAACAAGGCAGACCTTGAAGACAGCCGATCAGTACCGCGGGCCAAGGGATTTTCCATCTCACAACGTTGGGGAGCACCGTATTACGAGTCGAGTGCGAGAACACGCAGTACGTATTCTCCTTCAAGCATCCTCGAGCTTGGGCTGTTGCATTGTGTGTTTGTGTGTGTTGTTTTTAACAGCTTTTCTTCTAGCAAACGTGGATGAAGTATTCATAGACCTATGTCGCCAAATGCTGCGCAAAGACGACGACTACCTTGCCGCCAATGAGCCAGACGACGGCTTCAAGTTTGATCCCATCACAGGTGGCCAAAAGAGAAAACGACGACTACGTTTCAGAGACGGGCACCATCCCAGATGCGTCATTCTATGACGTTACTTTTGTTTTCAATTTTTCTTTTTTTTTTTTTCTGTTTTCGTGACGTTTTGCACAAAAAGCATTTAGATATTGGGATATTATAGCGACTTGGGAGTATCGTTTTATATTTTAACAGCTCGTTTTACGCCAGTTTATACTACTTGACGAAAAGTTTCACCACCTCGAAAGGGAGGTTTCAAAGGCTGCCTTGCCTTTCTCCCGCTTGCGACATTTCATTTTCTCTGCAGGCATGTTTTGGGAAAAAAAAAAAGACGGCTGTTTTGATTTTCTGTTTCAAAGGGTATTGTATGGGGTATTCTAGTCTCTTTTCTTCAAAAGTTGGCAAAAAATTAGGGCGCAAATTGGCTGGGTTTCCCTTTTTGTTCGTTGACATGGGCTAGGCTGTGATATTTTCTTTTCGACTTGCACGTTTTTTGCATGTGCATTGAGCGGACTTTGTTTATGTTTTATTTACGTACCGCAGAATTAGAGATATCTTCATTGTGTAGCAAACAAGAGGAAAAAGTGTGTGATTCAGGGATCGCCAACTACACCACACCCTTTCAATTGTCCTGTCAGCACCAAGACATTTGAACAGAGAGTAAGACAGCTTCAACACTCTTACGTATTCTGACATGTGCAGAATACAACGCTGTCAGATGCTGTTGCAGATATACAGATTCTGATATGTGACGGAATGGGCGGGAGACGCGCAACGGGCCGCAGTTACAAATATAGTGTCTCCACACACAGCTCCTTTGAATTTAAAAAACGTGGTAAGAAAAAGAAACCATTCCATGTAAGTGAATGGCTTGCATTGTGATTTGAGACCTCGTCACGCCGTTTATCCATTGTCGGACAAAAGGACTTGACTAGGGTTACAAGCCACTCCGCATCAAATAAAAATGTACACGTAGAAAAGCCGTTTTCTTACCACCTACAAACGATTTTTACAGTACGAGGTATGGATTTTTACAAGAATTGGAAACTGTGGCTGTCGTTATCCGTCCAATGACAGATGTGGTGTCAAGGATTGTCGGCCAGGGGGTGCACTTGTGTCCTTTGAGCCACATGCATAACGGTTTTATTTTTTTCCTGCTGCAGGTTTCGGAGAATTGCGGGACGTTGGCTGCTTTGCTTACCTCTATAGAAAGAAGGAAGAAAGTAGTGGCAAACTGTTTTCATATGGTGGCATGTGAAATATACAGGGGAGTAAGCACATGGGTAGTCTGCTTGTGGTTGGGGTGTGTGAATTTTTTTTCTTTTTTAGAGTGCTTGCATGAGCTGAATGCAGCTCATCGAGGTTACCATTATGTGGCTTGACTTTTCACTACCGATCTGTATTTTTTCACCTCGTACATGGTGAAGACACAATTGAAGCTGAGGAGGAGAGAAAAAGAGGAGAATATTCAGGTTTGGAAATACGCTTTTATTGTTCATTTTGTTCGTCTAGCATGTAGCTCCTACACCATTTTGGCGCCCCCTTTACAGAAACTTGCTGTCCTTGACCTGGTAAAGGTCAACATACTCGTCAACAGACATGCTCTCAAGCTTCTTAGCGTTCTGGCTAAGCTCAACGAGCTCCTTGACGCGAGACTCAGCCAGGTGAGGGCCGAGGTGGCGCTCGTACTTGGCGAGGATGACGGGCTTGGCCTCCTCACGGCGGAGACGGTGGCCCAGGGGAGCCTCGACGGCGACCTCGTCGAGGACGGTGCCGTCGTTGAGCTCGACGGTGAGGGCGTTGGAGATGGTACGCTTCTCGGGGTTGTGGTAGTCCTTGGTGTACTCGGGGTCCTCGACGCACTTGATCTTCTGGCGGAGAGACTCGACCAGCTCAGAGGTGGCGGCCTCACCACCGTCGGTGTAGTCGGTGGCCTGGAGGCGGCCAAAGACGAGCATGACGGAGCACATGTACTGGATGCAGTGGTCACGGTCGGCAAAGTTGTCCATGGGCTTGAACTGCTTGTCGATGATGCGGACGCAGGCCTCGTGGGTGCGGCAGGTAATGGCCTTGATGTCGGCAGCAGACTTGCCCATGGCCTTGAGCTTGTGGTGGATAATCTCGGAGGCTTCGACGGCAGTCTGAGAGTGGAATTCGGCTAGAGTGGCGTACGAGTTAGTATGTCACAAGTGTAGAAGCCATGAAGCAGAAAAGAGGTAAACATACCAGGGTAGGACACCTTGAAGAGAACGTTCTCCATGACGTAGCTGCCGTAGGGGCGCTGGAACTCAAACTTCTTGCCCTTGAAGAGGACATCGTAGAAGCCCCAGACAGGAGCAGAGAGGACCGTGGGGACACCAGACTCGCCCTTCATGACCTTGAGAGCCAGGTTGACGGCGCGCTGGCAAGCGTCACCGGCAGCCCAGGACTTGCGGGACATGGTGTTGGGAGAGTGGCGGTAAGTGCGCAGAGACTGGCCGTCAACCCAAGCCTGGGAAACGGCGTCGCCAATCTGCGCCTCGCTGAGGCCGAGCATCTTGGAGACGACGGCGGTGCTGGCAACCTTGACGAGAACAACGTGGTCGAGGCCGACCTTGTTGAACGAGTTGAGGAGAGCCAGGCAGCCCTGGATTTCGTGGGCCTTGATCATGGCCTCAAGGACATCCTTGATGGTGTAGATCTTGCCGCCAGCAAGGTTACCACCGGCCTTGTTGGTGCGGTTGATCCAGTCGGCAACGGCGAGAATGGCACCCAAGTTGTCCGAGGGGTGACCCCACTCGGCAGCCAGCCAGCAGTCGTTGAAGTCGAGCCATCGGATCATGGCACCAATGTTGAACGCACCGTTGACGGGGTCCATGACAAAGGGAGTTCCGGGAACCTTGGTACCGTTGGGGACAACAGTGCCAGGGACAACGGGACCGAGGAGCTTGGTGCACTCCTTGAAGCGGAGGCCCTCAAGACCGCAGCCGAGGGTGTCGAGGAGAATCCATCGGGCAGTGTCAAACTAGAAGCGCCATACACAGGTTAGCAATGGTTCAATTGAGTGTACATGCGCCATTCTATGCCCCTTTTCGCACAGCAAACTCGTACTGAGCACAAAATTTTGTTGCGTCGCGGGGTAAGGACCAAGCTAGCGCAGGCCGTGGGGTAGCAGAGGCCCCAAAATCAGGGGACGTACAGCAAGTTCCGAGTCAATTGGCTTGTTGGCGACGTAGTCGGCAATGTCCCTGATCTCAGGATCGTACTCGTTGACGGAAGCCGGCTTGCTCATGGTTCCAGACTTTCTGGCAATGGACGTGGAAAAGTTGTTGCGGGAAGCAGGAATGGAGCCGGCGACGCGAGCTGCACCGACGGAGGCCGAGCGGCAAGCGGTGGTGGCAGCGAGACGGGCGGGTTGGAATCGGAGCTGCTTGGAGACGGTCCTCAAGCTACGGTTGACAGTAGACATGATCACTGTCGTCAATGGGAGGTTGAGAAACGATGAGAAGGGGAATTGAGATGCTGGATGATGGAACTGCAGAGCAGGAAAAGGGAAAAAACAGATGGGACAGTCGGTTCTGGAGGGCTGGTAGGGAAAATGTCGTGGGCGGTTTGAGCCGAAGTTTGTTGTGCTCGGCAGGCCGTTGGACCGGTTTGCCGCGGCTTGCCGGTTGTGCAGGGTGAGTAGCCGCGGGTACCAGGACGTTTGGTGTAGGCTGGTGGGGATGACAAGTCACGTAACCGGTGTAGAGTTCTACCACAAGTCCGTGTGCTTTGCTGGTGAGGAGCTTGGCTAGGCCAGAATTGAAACAATGAGATGTTATGCTGGATTGTTTTCGAGCTGTAGGTAGATGCGTGGTATCCAGACTTGAGCTCCTTTTTATTATTTATTCCCGGGGCGGCCTAACGTAAAGGTGACGTAAGGGCGAGCGCAGCCATTGGCATCTAGGATGCATACGTGACACAGTGATGCGAGAGAGAGAGAGAGAGAGAGGTTGTCCAAACATATAAACTTCCTATTTCGATAGTCCAGAAAACACTAAGCCTAAGCATGTGTTGCAGATGTTTTGAGAATCGGTGACAACGTTGCCAAAGCGGTCACTTACAAAGGCATATAAACTGCGTCACGCTTACACCATCGCGCTTCAGAAAGACGGGATTTTCAAACATGCGCGAATTTCTGGCGTGTAGAAGAACGCTGAAGCTTGTGACTTTTTACGACACAAGTTTGTCTTCGTACGAGGTTAAGTGCAGCTCGAGAGCCGAGTCTGCGAGAGCCGACGTTCCCAAATTTGCCGGCCGTCTTGTGCGCAGGCATTTATTGACATGACCTGATGCGTCCCAATTTATTACGGTTACGAGTAGCTAGTAATGTCTCACCGCTGACTTTATGGCTAGTTACTCTCTGTTTGTTGCAAATCTTTCCACAATATCGGCACTTTCTGACCTGTGCAGCTTAGACAGAAACGCTGTGCAAGGGTCTCCAATACACGTGTACGCCGAGTCGGCACCCCGGAGTTATTTTCTGTTGAGAGACATCTGGCGCGGGAAAATATTACTGTGAGACGCGTTAGTCATCAAGTCACTGCACAGCGTTGGCCGTGTTGGGTTTAGCGCCGTCCCAAACCGATCGCAGTCTGCACGTCCGGTGGGTGTCACTGCAGGTAGCCGTACCTCCGCGTCGCTGCTAGGGCTGCAGAACTCGAGAAAAGCACAAGCCAGCACTGAGCGGCTCCTCCAAATCCCCCCCCCCGATCCTCAACCGAGAGCAGATTGAGTCCCGCCGCGCTTGCGACGTCACAAGGCCAGGTGTAATTTTAGAATTTGGCCCAAGCCATGACGGAGGCTCGCCATGGCTGTCGGCGCGTGGTCGCCGCCCCCTCAAACCTTACTTGGTGCGGCGTTCGTCGTGGTTGACTGCGAGCAGAAAGAAATGCGCTCGGCGCCCGATTGGCCGGGTATGTATGAAAGTATGGGTACGCACCTGTACAAGGTCGTATCGAGCCACACCCTCTTTGAACCGGATTGGCCACTCGGATGCCGTGGTGAATGACAAACTTGATGGCGAGACACCCCTCAGTTTACACATGCCACTCCTCCCTCCGCAGGTGCAAGGTGGCTCACCGGGTTCGTCCCCCACCCTCCATCCCCCTCTCGACTCTTCCTTTGTTGAGCGCCTCTGGTCCTTTGCCCAAGTCGCGTCCACAGTGTCAAGCACCCAATAATTACCCTCGTACTCGAATGGGAGCACCGCCCGTTTCTGCTCTTTTTCTCGTTGTGAGATTGGCCGTCTCTGCCGTGAAGAACAGAGTCTTTACATCGAGAGACGCTCACTGCCTCGCAAACCTGGCATTGCCCCCTTCCAGTCAAGCCCTCCCTGCGGATGCAAGTGCGCGGGCGAGTTTTGCTTCTTATTAGACACTTATATGCTAACGTGCCGCGAGAGCTACAGCAGCGCAGTACATATTTCTCGGACAGCACGAGTTTACGGCCTTATTATTAGAGCATAGAGTATTATAGCACATCGTTCTGGCGGCTCGACCCGTGCGTGGCCCTTAGAAACTCTCCATCCCGGCCTTGCGGTGCCTCCAGCGGCGCCTTATTGGCTTGCACTTTGATGGCCAAACTTCCGGCAGTGCAGAGGTAATCTTGCTAGCACTACTAGTGCCGAGCTCAGTGTAACGCGTCGCCTTCCGGCCCCAAGCACCAGACCAGTTGAGCTACATTCGCGCGGACAAGTACCAATGTTCAGTCGTCTTGGCCACGGCTTAGGACCGGCCAGGTATTCACATCTCATCTATTACTAGCCAGCCTTTCTGTGCACTATCACAGCCCACCAGCCCCGGAGCTTCCTGCCGAACGACGGGAGCCACAATTTCGCATTCAGACAAGTTGGCTGCTCATCAACTGTGCGCAACACGCTCTCTCGCAATCTCACACACTCACCCACAACACCATCGCAAAAGGCAACCTTTCAGTGGGTCGGCAGCCACACCCCTCTACCAGAACTCACACTAGGCTACGCCCCAATCCCGTCCGGTACAAGCTTGTCCCCCCCAAGAGGTCCAATTATCGGCTGTTGTTTGGCTGTTCTGGGTGTGGCCACAGGCAGCTGGTCTCCCGTACTTACGGATACAGTCCACGCCCACCAGAATACCGGGTACCGGCCTGCAGCCCACCCCCGGGCGGCCCTGCATGTTCCTACCTGGCTGTCGCCAGGTGCCTGCGTTCGCTGCCTGTCTGCTTGGGCTTCACCGTGGCGTGCGCGCCTCTCGCCTCTTTTGCCCAAAGTCTGCCACCATTCAGCACTTCCCTCCAACTTCAGCCTGTCATCTCTCTTTTTCCCACCATCCGCTGCGTCATCTCGTTATCCGCCGATTATTCTTCGACAACGCGTCTTCGAGTCTCGCCGTTTTACATCTTGCATCCCGCCTTGTCTCGAGCCGCCTGCGACTCGTCCGCTTCCGCCTAATACTCTGCCTAGTTTTCGGCTTCACGCGCGGCGCATCACGCCTCTCGATTACGCGACCTGCATACACCAACGCCTCGCGCAAAATTTTTAATCGTGCGCAAAGACCGGGATAACCAAAATTTACCGCGAAAAGACCGGTGCGCAGCGCTTCACGTTCGATATCCCATTTGTCGCAAAGACCTTTTATTTCCGACCCGGCGCACTCTCGTCGCAGACTGAAAATACCCGTCAACATCCTGCGCGCAAACAGCAGATCGCTTCCTAGTCCGTTCTTCCATTTCTGCGCGCATTATCGTCGCCTGTTTTTTTGCACTTCAGCGCCGCGCCGTTTTCCACGTTCTTTCTAGCAGGAGCAGCAACTCTTGGCTTGCGACAACGTTGCGATCGGACAACCTGCACTAGCACGCCTGACCGCTGCGAACCCGCGACGGCAAAGACCACCGCTCTGGTATCACCATCATCGCATTCCTGTCCAGACAGCGCCATCTTGCTGGGACAAATCACTTTTTCTGTGCGCCAACCTATGCACCCGACCTCTGGGCGATGAGCTCCGACCCTAAAGAGTCGCCAACACAACCGCCCGTTGGCTCCGCCGTCGCGTCGGCCAAAGCCCAGCATTCCAACCGCGCCAGCCCCTACCCTCCCACTACTACAACTGCCACATCTGTCTCTACATCAGCCCAAGACAACACGGCAATGGCCACTACAGCGACGTTTCTTCCCCCCACATCCCACGCTTTCCGTCCGGGACCGTCTGGTCAGGCGCAGTATCCAATCGGTATGCCTGCCGCCGGCCAACACTTCGACCACGATGCGACTAATCCCATCGGCACGCCATTCTCCAACTCGCCGGCACCTCCCATGATTCGCATTTTGATCCGACGCTTGCCTCTCAACACGTCAGAAGAGTCCCTAAGGCTCATGGTTGTCTGGTCCAAAGAGCTGGTTGATGTGCAACTCCTTTCCGCAGAACAGTCCGAGGACAATGGGTTTCGCTCTGCCCTCATGCGCTTCAGATCCATGACTGGCGCGCTTGAAGCCAAAAAGATGCTTGATGGCAGATCTAATATTTCAAACGACGCACAGATGGTCGTTGAGATCCTTGGAGCCAGCCCCGTCGCATCTCGCCGCCATGTCACCGAGCCTCAACAGCCTGCTACCACTGGATCCGCTGCGCCAGGGTCTCGCCAGCCTACGCAGTTTAACGGCGGATTTCCACCTCTGGAGAACATGCCGCCGCCACCACAGCATAATGGGCTATTTTCAAAGCACGAGTTTAGCAACGGAGATGGAACGCCTCACTATCAAAACATCTTCTCTTCGCAGTCGCCCATCGGCAACCACCTCAACGATCGAACTAGAGTATCAAGCAAGTCACTCATCAACAACGACTTTGCCGACGACGATGAGACTAGCAACCTGCTAAAGGATCCTGTTGCGTATGCTGAGAGCAACGCATCTTCGCAGCGACGGGCAACCGCTCCACAGATCCCCATTGGTCGCATGGCAAACCTGTCGCTAAATACAAATGCAGCGAGCCCACCAGGACCGTCGTCGCTGCCTCCATATATGAACTCGCTCTCTCCAGTCAGCTCCAACGGGCTAGCTCCCAACTTTCCGATGCCAGGACATTCGTCAGGTCCTGGGCCAGCTCAGCACTATCAGCGCCCCAACTTTCCCCCAGTCAACCCGGCAGATCAGAATCCACCCTGCAATACCTTGTACGTCGGTAACCTGCCCATCGACACCTCCGAAGAGGAGCTCAAGGCAATGTTTTCAAAGCAGCGCGGCTATAAGCGCCTTTGTTTCCGTACCAAGCAGAATGGTCCGATGTGCTTTGTTGAGTTTGAGGACATCTCATTCGCTACCAAAGCGCTGCATGAGCTCTACGGACAACTGTTGCACAACAGCGTCAAGGGTGGTATTCGATTGAGTTTCTCCAAGAATCCTCTCGGTGTCCGTTCTGGCCAGGCGCCAAGTCAGGCACCGTCGATACCCTTGCCGAATGCAAATGCTGGCGGTATGGGATCAAATGCATCCAGCGGCTTCTCCTCAACCAACGGCCCTCCACCAGGTTTGTCTGCCCCTCCTGGCCTAGGCACCGGACGCGCTGCTAGCTTTAGTAACGGCCATGGTCCTGGACATGCCCCTGGACATGGCGGTCCTGGTGCTGGACGTGGGTTCCCATTCAGCGGCTTTCCTACCGCCGGCAACAACCCGTGGAATAACCCTGGCTTCAGTAATGGTGTCGCTTCAGGACCAAACTCAGCCATGAACGGTAACTCCAACTATCTTCCGCGACATATGATGGGCAGGTAAACTTTGTTTCATGCTGCAAACATCCAGCGGCAATTCTGCAGACGCATATCCTGCAGCTTCATTTCACACCTTACATTTACAGCCTCGCGGCTCTTTCTTTGGAAATAAGCGTGGAGTTTTGAAATTCAGAGCATAATTGCTTTGGAATCGACATATCTGGAATCATTGCGCGAATCTTTATACCAGCGTTGTCAAATCCCTCTATTCACATTGATACGGATAATCATTTGCACACATGGGCATGATACGAGTTTTGTTTTCGGTTTCGCGGAGTATTTGGAAAATAAAAACACACCCAAAAAAAAAAAGAATTTGGATCAGGGAAAATCGGCGGTTACACAAAATCAACCCTACTCAGCCTGCCACAAGGGTCAAAGCGGGCCAGGAAGAAAACTCTTTTCTTAAAGCGCTTTAGATTATTGTATCCTCGATGGATATGCGGCTGTGCGAGTTGTGTGATGGTCACTGGGTGGTTATACCAACCTATGGCCTCTCTTTACCGTGCAGCTCGTATTGGCACTTGCCAGCAATCTCCGCGACTGGCTCGCGATTTGCTGCAGATCGAGGCAGCCACCTCTCAAGGAGTTTCAGGTCTTCGTTGGTTGGAACATATTACGGTTACGGGTACACAAAACGAAAAAAGGGGGCACTTTTTAAACGATCTCGGCTTTTTCATCGCCTTTGGTGTTTAGGATGGAGCATTGTTGTTACTTTGGATCACCATGGGCATTCGAGTCGCATGGTTTAGGACAGCGCGGAAAGCACGGCGTCATTTCGGTTTTGTGTTTCAAACATGTTGACGCTTTTTGCATTTGTTTTTGGCTTTTGTTTCGAGTTTGGTCATTCCATTTCCCCATTTGATTCCCCCCTACGCCCTCTGAACCAGAGTTTCTCCAATTTGGCGAAACAAAGGCTGAGGAGCGTGTGTTGATGCTTTTTGATTTGATATACGACCAGAACTGTTTTGTGGTATGGGCTCCTGTTTTTAACTCCATTCGACTCTTCCTTTTTATTTTCAGCGGCATACCATTGGAGAGAGAGTCATAAGCGGTGTTTGGAATTGGGAAACGGGATATCCTTTTTTCGTTTGTAACGTATTCGGGTCTGGCTATTGTGTTTATTGGTGTTTTATTCTTTTTATTTTTTACTTGTCATCAAGTGTTTTAATGAGCTATCATTGTCTTTATATTCTTCGAGCCTCTTTTCAAAACTTGTGTTTGATTTCCTCACGGAAGCGGTCGCAGTTGGGGGCTAGCGTTTTTTAATGACTATACTTGTTCCGGTTCGCACTTTTATATACCCCTGTGTTTTAGTGAGAGTGAATACAGAGTATCGTAAAACGAGCATCCCGCCTGTACATGTAAAGCATTTCTCATCCTGATGAGTGCGCCATTATGTTACAGCATGCAGGTTATCACAGCATTGACATCCCCTCATGCTCATCGTCCAGCCCATCCAGTCCCATCGCCATGGCTGCCCACTCATCCCCATAAAGCGGCGCACCCAGCAATCCATCGTCAAAGCCCGACGCAGCAGGAACAACGCCAAAGTTGCCTGCATCCCACAGCGGAAGAAACTCTTCCAGGCTCCCATCCAGCATCGGGCAGCCGACACCACTCTTGGTCCCCTGGTGCTGACCTGCCTCAGCCACCTGAGCTGCCAGCCGCCGCCGTTTGTATTTATCCCGTACAACACCCATGACGACTCTACTCGCCGACACAATGTCGATTTTGTTCGCGGCGGGCGTCAGGTCTGTCTCGGCAGCTGACATTGTATCGAGAAAGGCTTCGAGATTGAGCTCTGAGCGGATCGTGGCGCTGTGTAGGCCTGGTATCTCGTGCTGTGGGAACGAGAGACGCATGCCTGCTACCACGACGAGCACAAGACGGCCCCAGTCAGTGATTGAGAAGTGGGAGAGGTCTTTCTCGGAAAGGCTGGAGATGAGAGTGAGGAGCTCTTTGGCTGTTTCAAGGCAGGTTTGTAGTTTGGTGAGGGATAGCTGGTCGGGTGTTGTGAGTTGGGGGGTTTGATTGCGAGGTGGGCGGAGGAGTGGTCCGCCGGAGAGGAAGAATTTGGTAAAGAGAGTTTTGGAAGCGTATTGGTACTTGGTGCACAAAGCAAAAGTCAGTTTGCGGCTTGAGGGAATTAGAGCTGTGGTTGGCTGAGGAGAGACATACGTGCTGCAGCGACGTCTGGGTGCATGGCTGCTTGTTGCTCGTTGAACTGCGACTCTAGGCCGAGAAGGATTAGATTATTCGGGGATGTGCCATCACTGCTTGGAGTACGTAGTGATGTCCATGCATCACATACTGTTCTGCCGAGGCGGGTGAGGTTGGCCAACACGGCGTCGCCGGGAACTTGAGCGCGGCGCTCGAGTATGTCGCAGCAGTAGGCTGTCCAAGCGGTAAAGGTTGCTGAACCGGCTCGGCGAGGTTGCCACGTAAATCCGAAACTACGAGGCTTGTTAGTTTGAGCAAAGTGAGTGTTGCAAGGAAATGGCGTACCCTGATGATAGGTAGTACTGCGCTACATATGCACGGATGCCATCCATTTGTTCAGCAGTCAAGTCATTTTCAAAGTTTGGGTTGTCGGTGCGTAGATCCTGATCCAGTTCGAGATCGTGGACAAGATCTGCAGCCATGCGGGTATACTGAAAGACTTGCTTATTCTTTGGCCGCAGGTGGAAAGGATACCTTTGTAGAAGAAAAAAAAGAGCTTATTAGTAAAGGTTCAACTTGAAGATAGGTGTTGTCTGGTATCACATACCATAAGCAATATATCAGGATACCCTGCAGCAACTCGATGCTTTGCTCGCCACCAGCAACCATTTTGAGAGCCAACACTTTGCGAAACTCCTCGTCGTAAAGATTATGCCCCTGCAGCGTGCGTGAGCCCGAAGCTGCTGCGAGAATGGCAAGCAGGACAAATGGCTGCGAAGCCGAGAGCTCTGTTACCGTTGCGTCGTGAGGGAGGGCGATGAGAGGGCAGAAAGTAAGCATGGAGCGGAAAGTATCGAGAAGTGAGGAAGCGGAGACGAGGTTAAAGGTTGGTTTGGCGTGCAGGTCTTGGATGGAGTGGGAGTGTGTTGATGATGACGCTGCCGGACTGGCGCTGGAAAGAGGCATGTCTGAGAGCCGCTGCTGCTCAGGTGCATCTGGAGGGTCTGGAAAGAGATTATCGAGAAATTGGGCGTGAGAAGTGCGTAGCATTTCAAAATTTTCGTCAATATCTTGCCGGCCGGGGATGGCAAAGTCTATGCTAAATGTGCCCGAAGGCTTGGGTGGTGGTGGATGGGCATCTTGGCTGGCAGGCGTTGAGCTTTGCGTTTGAATAAGCAGGTTAGTAGTTGTCATCGGTATAAGAAGGGGATGAAAGTGCATCAATATGTTTACTAACTATTTTGATCTTCGCGGGCGACGCGTGCGAGGGGCTGCTCTGGAGACGCATTCGCGCTTAGAGTTGAGGCATCTGTGGTTGAGAATGAGCAAGACTTCCAAAAGGATGCCAAAATGAGTGCACAGGTTTATATATGGCGTACTTTTGGCATATTCCGTCCTTTTCGCTAGGGACGCAGCGCAGTTTCGTCGCGCGACATGCTTCACAGGCTGTCTGGTTTCGCTTCCGGGCGCCTTCGGCTTGCGAAGCGTCCATGACGGTGACCGGTGGGAGGTGTGAGCAAGGCTGTAGAGCTAGTTTTCCGGGCGAATAGGAGGACGTGAAACTAAGCGGAGGCTATTCCTCATCAGGATTCACGCGACATTGAGGGCTAAAGGCAGGTTGTTGTCTCTTGTTGGACTGCACACATTGGCGGAAGTTGGTGTAAGAGGGAGCTTTGCGGCTATCATCCGAGAGTCGTCGGATGCTAAACTGGATCTTTCACCCGCTCTGCGACTAGAAGTGACTAACGCGGAGCGCAGACACAACTAAAATATTTTTTTTGTTGAAACAGATAACTTCAAGATGCTTCACAATGCCATTTGACTCTACTTCTAATTTCATGCTTTCACGAAATTGCCCTTGTTGGTCGGCTCTTACCCAAGTGATGTTTTGCTGTAGGGTAAGCATTTCTATATGTGCAAAACAAATAACACTTAATATAGGATAAAGAAAGAAAATCAAATAAAAATGTGATAGCGCCTACATTTTACATAAAACTCTAAATACAGTACGGTTTGTTGTTGTACCTCTGTCTCTACCCAGCGATTACACAGCGACGCGGCCATGGTATGCTGTGGCGGCGCCTGTTTGGACAGCAATCACCACAAAAACCGGAAATACGCGTCGTTCAGCGGTGCTTGCAGCCCACACAACCCCAACACTTACCCGTCCTTTATCAGATCGCAGTAGCCTCACTCAACGCATCCATCATCCTGTAAAAAGCAGCTCGTCAAACAACACAGCCGCATCTTCAGCCAACAAGCGGCAAAGGCGGCAAGAATGGGCTCACTAGACGAACTGCTGCCGTGGGCGGAGAGGCAAGGCGTCGTCATATCCGGCATCGCCCCAGAAAGCCTCCCAGGGCGAGGAACCGGCATGGTAGCGACTCAAAGACTAGAGGTGAGCTACAACCCTAAGCCTCAAGTTTAATCAGCGCTCAGGTTCAACTCTCAGCTGACAGCCGCAAAGAAAGGACAGGTCGTCATGACGATTCCCCTCCGAGCTGTTCGGAGTTTGCACACCATACCAGAATCAATCAACATGAAACTTGACCCCATCATGTCAATCCATGGCCTTCTTGCCGCAGAACTGACTCTGAATCCACCACGAGATACCTACTGGGGGACGCTGGTGCCCAAGCTGAGCGACTTTGAAGCGTCAACGCCCTTCTTCTGGCCGGAGCATCTCCACCACCTGCTACCCAGCGAAGCAACGCAGCTGCATGAAAACCAGCAGAAAAATGTATCAAGGGATTGGAAGCACTTTCACAAAGCGTTTCCGGATACTCCGAAATTGGACTACGTCTATGCCTGGTTCCTCGTCAGCACGAGAGGTTTCTACTACGAGACGCCCGAGATGCTCGCCTACCCGTGGGAAGACCGGCTGGCGCTGCTTCCCGTTGCAGACTTGTTCAACCATGCTGCTACGGGTTGTCAAGTGACGTTTTCTGCAAAGGGGTATGCCGTGCGGACGGACCGAGACTATAAAGTCGGCGACGAAGTCTGCTTCTCGTACGGGGACCACTCTAATGATTTTTTGCTGGCAGAGTATGGATTTTGCATGGAGAATAACATGCATGACAAGGTCCACTTGGACGAATACATTCTGAAGGATATTACAGAGCAGCAAAAGAAGTTGCTGAGCCAGAATAAGCTGCTTGGTGGCTACACGATTGATGCCCGCGGGACGGTGAATGACCGGACCCGACTGGCGCTTCGTGCGCTTCGTGGGGATGATAAGAATGACTCAAGTATGGATAAAGTGACAAAGTCTGTGCTGATAGAGTTTTTGGAACACGCTCAAGAGACACAAGGAGCGATTGCAAAACTGTCCGATGGGATGCCCGGGCAAAAGGCTCTACTTGCGGAGAGATGGGCGCAGGTAGAGGCTCTGGTAAAGCAGGCAATCAGCAAATGATTCACGATAATGAAGAGAAAAATGACATCAACAGGCACAGCATACATAGGCCAAAATTACAGGGAATATAAATTTTGGCAAAGAGCACTCCACGCATTGACCCGTCTGAGTGGTCGTAGTCCACCAACAAGAGTGTAAAGCTTTGAGCCAATGCCATAATGTCTCATATATTGAAGTAAGTTTTGTTATGAACAGTAATTTTACGACCCTGGGGCCTCATACAGAGGGCCGTCGCCCCTAATGAGCGGAATCCGGTATGACAACAGCTTAGGAAGAGCGTTCAAATGTACATTGTCAACCACCACCGCCTCACCCTCGACACGGAAACAATCTAGCAAAATCCCCAAAATGACAGCATTCTGCACCAGTTGCATATGTTTCTCCAGCGCGCTTCTAGGAGTCACATCCATTCCTTCAAATAATGCCTTCCAAAACGCCCGCTCAGCTTCCTCGGACGCGGCAGTCTCAACACCAATACCGTCCCCGGTGATTTTGTGAATGCAGCCAAACCCGATCCCGAATGGCAATGGGCTTGAAAGGTTCCATCCAACTAAACCTGTGATATGACACTGTTCGTCAATTAAAACACTAATCTCGTTCAAGCCATGATGTGCCACCCAAAGTGGCAACGCACAAAAGTCTTTCAATCCATCCAAGAACCGCCGTAGCATCTCCCTGTATGGCTCGATTTCCGTCGTCGGCGACTCGATAATCGTTTGAATGCGCGGTCGTAAAGTATCTTCCACTGCATATGCACTGTCATCCGCAACATAGCCCTTTGAAAAGATACTGCCAAGGGCCGCATTCACGGTAACACGGCCACGGTCGGTTCGTCCAGCACTGCTATAAGCCCACATCTTGCCCGGCAGCCGATTGTAACAGTACGCCCAGATCCCTTCCTCGAGTAACTCTTCGTCTGGCAGCTCGACAACGTCAGGCACGACATCGCCCAGCACCTCTCGCGCAAGCATAAACGAGTCAACGCTCAAGGGCTCAGTGCGAAACTGCACGACAACATTACGCCCATCTTCCAGGCGCACAAAAAGCGTGCTGCTAAATAGCCCCTGCCGCGGCGGCTTGTCAGATGCTACTGCGACGAGACCAAGGTGTTTCTTGACGAGCTTCTTGGCCCATATCACGCGCTGCATGGGTCGGATAAGCACCAAGGGAAGATCCGCGCCCAACACGATGGGCACGCTGTCGCGATTCGCAGTACCATGAGCAGAGACTGGCATGTGAACAAATCTCTCTGTAGATGAAGGGAGCAGAAAACCCAAAAAAAAACTTTGTAGGGGAAAATAGCCGCAACTGATGACTCGGTATCGAATGATGAGGCGATGGTCGATAATATGGCCAAAGAAAATTGCAAGTCTGCCACACGCACTCAAGGATAGAAAAAAGGTCGCACTTCCGAAATGTTCAAGGTACGCGGCCCTATTTAATCCCATGTGCCCATGCGACGCAAGTGTTTATGCAGGCGCCCGCGCGTCCTGGCATTTGCTCCTGCATCAAGGCAACCTTGGCCAGTACTTATGGCCAACAGTTTTGGTTCTTGTGGACATGGTTGTTTGTGTTACCGGCCTAGACCGGTTGGCGGTTAAGGCGGTGACTTGTCGGCGTCGGCCTGCGGTCAAGTTGCGTGTTACTTTGATGACCAATAAAACATAAGAGGATTCTTATGGCTGAGTGTTGAGAAGCTAAAGTATACATGAGTAGAACTTATATGAGATCCAGCGCGGAGTGGCTGAGAGGGATTAAGCCATATATAAGCACATTCTTAAGCCAATAACCACGCTAGCGATTTGCAATGTCAAAGAGACAAGTCCAATGCTACGTGCTTAGAGGTAAAGGCGTCTCACCGCATTGTGTAATGTTGCGAGGCACAAAGCAAGCGCCGTGCATTAGCAGTGAGAGTGTCCAGAAGCAACGGCCGCGGAGAGACTTCAGCAGAAAGCGCAAGGCATCTCAGCAGAAAGCGCAAGGCATCAAAACTCCAATAGCACTACAGGCACGTGGGATATCTCTAGCCCGAGTTTACAAGCAAATATGCTCAGACGCCGGAGAGGCTTGGGTGTGCAATCCATGCCGTTAGCTGTCTGTCGCTGCAAGTTTTGTGCATCTAGCCGAAACAGGTGTCACCACAGCTCATCATGCAGCTGATGAAGTCGAGGTTGTGCCAGGTCCCGTTGTCGAGTCACAAAGCCGCCGGAAAGAAAGACGAAGGGTAGGCCTAATGGTACATTCAGACATGATGAAATCTTCTGAACCGTACGACCAGACGGTATTAATAAAAGGAGAATATCCGGTGGAGTGGTTTAACATTTGCTCCCCTCCCCTCACGGCCCGCTCCTAGTGAGCCCCAACCAAACGCGGGAGTTGCAGATCATGGATGGGACGGTGAAAAACATCAGCGCACCGGCCCTGCGCTGGGCCGTCGCATAGCTACGACGTATGTAATACATCGTCAAACAATGCTCCGTACCGGACCTTTCATTCTCCGAGGTAAAAGTTCGGCAGTTGAGGGAAAAGAACGCTCAGACACTTTTCAGGGCTAGCGATATAAAGAAACTTGGCGAGTGGCGAAGTGTCCATGCACAAAAGGCCCAGCGCTCTGGGAACGTGGCCAGGGGCTACATCCCAGGAGTTACTTGTCCCAATAATAAGTTAAAAAAAGAGATGTGATAGCTCGCGAACGAGATACGAGTGAGCATGCATACTGGGGCCCGGGCCAAAAAGCAAAGCCGGTCAGCTTTGCTCAACCTATGGCGTAATTAGCTTGAAATACAGCATCGATTCGCCCAGCAGTAGCGGCGATTGGTATGCTCCTGTCAGTGCTAGATCGGCACATTCTTAGCGCCGTCCTGCCTCTCCCTTTTCTTACTCGGGCGTGTTAGTCGTGTACTTGTCGTTGCTTTTTGCTCTATTGGGACCCCGCATCTACTGTACGCGATGCCATCTTCCCAATCCAAGAAAAAGCAGTAGTGCCATGTATTGAATTCATGGACATGTCTCCTCGGCGATGAAAACTAGACGACTCACATGATGAAATAGAGCGTCGGTCTCAGTCTCTGCCGGCGCCACCAATTTTAAAATGCGGCCCAGTTCCCCGTTGTTGAACAGGGCAAGGTGTCCCAACGGCTGGGTGCTCCGGGCCATGAATTCGCCGTACGAAGAGGCACACCCTAGCACATCCTGCCCGCTTGGACCGAGACCTTGACTCTAGCGGGCTCAGGCGCGCCATCCGACTGGGTACGGACCTCAATACCCACGGCCGAGAGAATGGATCGGCGCCTGCAGCAAGGGTAGAGGGGCGGCGGTGACATTCTTGCATCCAACTGCCGGAACATGGATGAGCTATCCTGTCATGGATCTCATGGATCTGTCATATTCCCCCATTATAATATAATCGTATTCTCCCCTCTGCGTAGAAATTTTGGTGCTTGAATCCTATTTCGAACCTCTACCATTCGTTTACGTGACGTGCTGGTGGCAATTGAGCGGCTTGCGAATCGAATAAATGTCCTTTCTTACTATCGCAGGCGTCACGTAAGTCATAATGACGGTGACGCCTTTCCAGGTTGAAGCATGGACCGAATACATTATTGGCATGCTCATACTGCTATGCCGCATTGCGTATCGCGCATCTAAGGTTGGATGGAATTGGAACGGGGACGATTACTTTGCAGTCCTGGCTGTTGTTTTCTTGACGGTATGTGTAATGGCGTGAATGCCAGTGCTGTGCTAGCTCGCTGACCTATCCTCCTCCCTCTAGGGCGAGACTGCAATGCTTGAGCTTATCGGTAAGCGTAACGAAGACCTTGTCCACTACTTTAACGACTGACGATTGCGATAAAGGCGAATGGGGTTCCATCGTTGGCATGACAGAAGAAAAAGCTCTCTCGTTATCCGAGAGCCAGAAACATGATATTGTAAAGGGTGCAAAATCGAACGTTGCTGGGTGGTGTCTCTACATTACACTCATCTGGTGCTTGAAAGCATGCATGCTCTTCTTTTACCGTCGTCTGACGTGAGTATCTAAAAACGCGGGTTGGCATTGCAGAAATACTGACAATATCCAAGGCTCGATACACGTCAGAGGCGTCTAGTCATTGCTGCATCTGTCGCATGCGTGTGCTCATATCTTGCGACGATTGGTGTTGTGTTACTGCGATGCCTTCCTTTTCAACGAAACTGGCAACTATATCCCTATCCCGGCGGTAAGTAGATGTATAAAAGTGCTGCAATAACACGATAGCTGACACGAAGCAGATGAGTGCGGTAGTCCAAATCAAATATTCTTGACATTGGTCATCACCAACGTGTCGTAAGCATCTTTCTTTCTCTTCACATCTGCTGTTTTTTGCGTCATCACCTAACCAGTCCTGTAGCACCGACTTGATAATATTATACATTCCGCTGCCGCTATTGTGGATAGTTCAAGTTCCTCTCGGCAGGTCAGTCACAGTAATTCGTTGACTTCTCGAATGTAGCAAACTGACCTGCTTACAGAAAACTCATCTACTGCCTGTGGCTCACGACTGGCATTTTTGTCATTGTCGCAAGTCTACTTCGATGCGTTTTATCAATCCAGAAAGCGAGCGACGTCGACGTCTCGACGATATGGGCCATCCGTGAAACTGCAAGTTAATACCACATCTCGGGACAAGATGCATAATTAACCGTCGAATAGTTTGTCGGAATAATCGCAGTCAATGCCCCCATCCTCGGCCCTTGGCTTGTGAAAAGGTGCAGTGTGTTTGCTCAGCAGCTCTCCGGGCGAGATGCCTCACACGACCCCAACTCTGGCCTGCCGGCCATCATCACCATAGGCCAAAGAAGCATGAGAGGAGGCAAAAAGAACGCCAAAACCCATAACCAGACGGGATGGACCACTATGAACGAAAGCGAGGAGTACGTGCTTGACCCAGTGTATGAGGCCGACCGAAATGATACGGCCTCTTCCAAGGCTACAACCCGATACGCCTCGCAAGAAGCCGTGTGAAGTTGCGAATACGAAATACTATTATGAAAGAAGGTGACGCAGGGAAAACAGGACCGTGCGATTGTGTAGAGGAGAAGGCAAGAGTTTGATACCCCGACTAGGTCTTGAAGGCTGCGGTGCCGGGACCCGTCGTTCTTTAGTGATTTCACATTTGACATTATGATCATAGGCGTTGAATCGATTTTATGAAACATATTTTTAACCGACTGCTGTGCGTTGTACCTGGTTATCGTCTGGTAGCTTATAACGCAAACCTACAGTTTTGGCCGAGGTAAATGGCCCAGTATCTTCTCCATGGTGAGTCCCAGTGCGAGTAACCTTTCGTCGCTGCCGAGCGGACCATCAATCTCAATCCCAACAGGCAAGCCGGCTTTTGTGCTGCCAGCTGGTATACTCAAGCCCGGGATGCCGGCATCACTACCCGGAGAGGCTCGCGAAATGTAGACGCCAAAAGCTGGCTTTGGAGGCCCGCCGTTAATTGACACATTACCAGATCCATGCTCTTCGTCTATAGGAGTGGCAGGGAGGATAGTTGTAGGAAACAGAATAGCAGATACGTTGGTAGCTTTGAAATACTCTGCATACATGCGCTGCAGTGCCGGACGGTGAACTTTGATTGCCTTGTCATATTCACCACCATAGTCGTCATTCATGATGCTGTCGAAGATAATTTTGACATCAGGGCTCGCAATACCCCGTGCAATATCAGATAGGCTGACGTTCAGGGTACCAGATGCGTTGAGGTAGGCAGGGATATCCGCCAGCGGCTCATGAAAAACAATAGGAAGTAACTTCTCATCCAAAGCCAGGAGGTCGGGCATGTCGTC
The DNA here is from genome assembly GCA_023628775.1 of Lecanicillium sp. S3808. NCBI lineage: Eukaryota > Fungi > Ascomycota > Sordariomycetes > Hypocreales > Cordycipitaceae > Lecanicillium > Lecanicillium sp. S3808. The sequence goes on from JAMAJY010000009.1 coordinate 626,996, forward strand.
AGAGACCATTACCGCGCCAGCTTCTTCAAGAAGATCACGGGCCTTGAGGACGACCTGCTCTAGACTTTTGTCTAAGCCATTCCATAGCGATGGGGGAATGCCAAAACGAACACCTTGGATATCGGCTGCCTGCACACGTGGTCGATCAGATATGACGGAATCGAGCAAGGCAACGTCGGCTACGGTACGGCCCATGGCACCAATGGTATCCTTCGTGTGGCTGATTGGCACCACTGCGTTTTCATCGTGATAACGGCGATCTGACCCGCCATCGCCAACAGACGGACGCATACCAACAATGCCCGTCAGAGCAGCCGGGATACGTGTGGAGCCTCCAGTATCCGTGCCCAGTCCGCAACTGACGATACCGGACGAAATCGCGGCGGCGGTGCCTCCAGAAGAGCCACCAGGAATCATGTTGAACTCATAGGGATTGTGTACCGGTTCTGCAAATGGAGAGAGGTTTGTACTTGTTATACCGAGAGCCAGCTCGTGCATGTTTGTCTTGCCAATGAGAATGGCGCCTGCTGTAATCAGCTTCCGCAGGCTTGGGGCGGTGAAATTTGGACGGGAGAATTGGAGAGCTGGCGTGCCGGCCGATGTTGGCAGCCCTTCGACATTGATATTGTCCTTGGCGACAACTGCGAGCCCGGCCAGAGGCGGTAGCGAATCCCCTTGCGCGATGGCCTTGTCGATTTCATCCGCGGCGCTCTTTGCTTCATCTGGCAGCAAGCTTATGAAGGCATTGAGGGATTTTCCGCGATTCGCACGATCCAGCACACCTGAAATGTAGTCCTTTGCAGTAATTTGCTGCTCGCGGATGGCGGCGATTGTTTCGTCAGCAGACCAGTCCATGGTATCACGGACAGGGAGCCAATGCGGTTGATTGTCCATAAAGACTTGTAAGGACATGATTTCTTTGACAGTTCTTCAGTCCAGAAGAAGGCGTCCCATGCACTGCACGAAACTCAACTGGCGGTGATGAGGACAGCGCATGCATGGACCAGGGTAATTTTTTTGGGCACAGCGATGATCATGCATGGCGAGTATTCCGCGCAAGATTTCCCCGGGTGACGCATTGTATTTTTCAGGAGTGCTCGACATGGTTGAAGGTTTGTCTATTAGTCGACGGCTACAGTGATCAGGACGCTTGGAATTGTATTAAAGTGTATTCGTCACAGTTGACGCTTTTCAAGGTTGTATCGCCACATTCTGGTAACGTAAGGGTAAATAAGAGTCGGCCCCGCATACCAAGAAGGTTGGAGTAGAGCTGGGGAAGCCGTTTCCTTGTTGCAAACGGCAGTGCCAGTGACGAGGGAATGCTGGACCGTGAGTGGCTCGGCAATTGAGACGGCCAAGTTGGTGTGGAATGTCTCAGCTGGTTCCGACCGGGACTGCCCATTAATTACGACATGGTGGTGTTTGGGCGGAAACGGAATGCCCCCGCGAGGTGCGAGGCAACCCGCGCCGGGGCCTCCGGGGTCCCCGCGGCCTCCGCCCTGTTGCGATTCAAACGTCGCCACAGACAAGTTTGTAGCAAAGGTACTCGTATGAGATGCGCATAATTACTACTCGTAGTCGGCTGTGCTTGCAGGGAGCAGCAGGGTTTCCAGTCGCTTCGCATGCTGGCTGTGGAACGAGCGGCCATCAGTGTCATTCATTTCCAGGCACTGTCCTGCACTCGTCCAATGCTCACCGAGTAGCGCGTGTCGAGTGCCCACCAGGTGTCAGCTCACGCTCCGCCAGGTGCCCGCCAGGTGCCGGCTTAGGTCAAACGGACTCACTTGGCAGGCGCGGGTGGCGTTGCCTTCGAGAAAAGTTCCTTCCTTTCCAGCGCATCTGAGAGGCCAACGAGCCCCACATGCTGCATTAGGCTCACCACTGGCGTGCGCCGGCACTCTCGGCTATCGAACGTAAATATTCCGATGAAAACCTTGACCGAGCCCTGTGTAGACGGCGATGGATTCACCTTGTACGCCGCCCAGACGCTCGCAAATGGGTAATTCTGTTATCAAAAAAGTCGCTAGGAGCATGTTCAAAACTTCTACAACTCGCAAGAGGGCCGATCACGGCGCGCTGCGCTACGCATTGGCCGGTCGCATCCCCACGGTGGAGGCTTCGCCGGGTGCGGTTCGTGATGCTACAGGCTGTGTAGAGTTGGGGGTGGGTAAAACTTTGCAGAGTCTATCCATCCAGCCTCCACTTGTTGAGGGCACCAGGGGGCGACGAGGCCCTCTTCGCACGACGCCGTGCCTTTCTTCGGACGTCCTACCCCGTAATTTGAATCTGCAATGCTACTTGTACATCTAAAGACGTCTGCCTGCCAGTTGACCTTTCTTGATTCTCCATCTTTTCCACCACGCTTCTTTTTCCTTCACAACGCTTCGTCGTCCCTTTGTGTTTTGCCTCTTGCCCTCCCGCGCCGCATAGACTTGATTGTGTCTGCTATTGAGTGTTTTGTTTCGAATATTCTTCAACAGTAACGACGCTCGTCGTGCTTTTCGCAACAATCTAGCTACGCGCCATCCGCGCCATCTCGCACGATGAGCACCGGCGACATCAACCCAGCCGCCCCTGGCGCCCCCCAGGTTGACGACAAGGCAGTTCATGACATGCCCGCCCAAGATCATGTCCAAGACAAGACTATCGTCGACAAGGATGACGTCGAGACTGGCCGTAGAGCCAGTGGCCATGGGAGCAGCGTTGCTGGCGAATCCAGCGAGGCTGCTCTCATCGACTTCAAGACTCTGACCTGGTGGTAAGTATCGTGTTGCCACAATTATTACGTTTAACAAGCTATTAACTTTTTTCTTTCTACAGGCAGGGCGGTATTGTTCTCATTGCTGAGACCGTTTCCCTCGGTATTCTCTCCCTCCCCTCCGTCGTCGCGACCCTCGGCCTCGTCCCCGGCATCGTCCTCATTCTCGTCATGAGCTTCCTCTCCACACTATCCGGTCTGATGCTTGCCGACTTCCGCAAAGACTACCCCTTTGTCGAGAACTTTGGTGATGCTGTCGAGGTTATTGGCAAGTCTATCGGCATGGGCCCTCTGTTCCAGGAGGTCTTTGGTTGGGCCCAGGTCCTTTTCCAGGTCTTCGTCATGGCCGCCCACCTTCTCACGTGGACCATTTGCATGAACACTCTCTCTGGTAGCTCAACATGCACCATTGTATGGGCTGTCGTTGGTCTTGCTGTGTTCTGGGTTCTGAACCTCCCGCGTACCCTCAAGTACACTAGCTGGATGTCCGCAACTTGTAAGTGTGACAACATACAACAGTCCCATTTTGGTGACGGGAAGATACTGACCTGTTACAGCCTGCATTTCCATCATTCTTGCCACTCTTATGACTGTCGGAGACGTTGGTGCCGGCCGCAGCGTCGGAAGCTCCGCATTCGAGGTTTCGCGCGAAGTTGGTTTCACGTCTGCTTTCCTTGCCGTTACCAACATTGCCGTTTCGTTCTGTAAGCCCCATCCAACCATGATTTCACTTTTATTTCCATTGACTAACAGTGAAAAGCGAGCCACTCGTGCTTCTTTGGTGTCATTGGAGAATTTAAGAACCCCAATGATTTCCCCAAGGCCCTCGCCCTGTTGCAGATTACTGACACGGCTCTGTACCTCGTGGCTGCCATTGTCATCTACGTCTATATAGGACCTGATGTCCCTGCTCCCGCTCTTCTCGCTGCCGGCACCGCTACTATGCGCAAGGCTATTTGGGGCATCGCCATCCCCACCATTGTCATCGCTGGTGTCATTTACGGCCACGTCGCGGGCAAGTACATCTTTGGCCGTATTTTCCGCAACAGCAAGCACTTGATCCGTCGCACTAAGACCTCTGCCATTTCGTGGTTCGCCATGACCTTTGCCATGTGGGCCGTCGCCATGGTCATTGCCGAGTCCATCCCCGTCTTCAACACTCTGCTGGGTCTTCTCAGTGCCCTCTTTGTCAGTTGGTTCTCGTATGGCCTTCCCGGTATCTTTTGGTTGTGGATGAGCTATGGGAACTGGTTCAGCACCTGGAAGCGTACCGTCATGTTCGCACTCAACATCATACTTGTCATTACTGGTATCATGTTGTGTGCCCTTGGTCTCTGGGCCTCTATCGAGGCTATTGCAAGTGAAGAGGGACAAAGCCCCTGGTCTTGCGCTAGTAATGCGGCTGAGTAAATTTCCTTTGTGTATATGAGCGACATTTGACATTTGAGCCGAGGAGCAGGCCTCTAAGGCTATATTAGACTGATTGCATATGGCTTGTTTTACATTGGGCGCTGTTGCATCAGAGTTTGGATGTATGAATGGATGATGCGAGCCGGCTTCTGTAAAAGAGCGGGATGGTAATGAGGGATGTGGCAAAGCTGGACGAGAGGCGCTACAAATTTCTAGTGTAGCAAAACAAATGTACAGAATCTTTGATATATTTTATTATTTAGTGGACTTGTAGGTGGAAATGCATGCTACAATGTTGACAGCCAGTATATACATGTGCATTTCTTCCTTTGTAGTCGGCCCTCTCCAATTTCAAATTGCAGTGCATATTGGTAGCTGTTTTTTTGACATTTTTGTCCAAACCAGCTTTGGACCAGAGTTGCCGAACTTCTACTATCAACTCACTTTTCTCAAAGCACGCATGTCCTTTCTCGGCACTAATATCCAATAACAGCTGGCTCAACAATCTTCATACGTAACCCGGCAAGAATCTGACCCAAGTGTGCCACGGCCTTACCGCCCCCTCGCCCGCCGTGCGTAACACAAAGAGTCTATATTTATACATTTTAAACCACAAATAACTCTCCCGTTTCGGTCAACTTGGATTGTGAGGGACTCAAACGTCGCCTGATGCCTATGTGTGACACACCTCTAAATCCACAAGGCTCTAATACCACGCCATTCTCCCATGTCGCCGTTATTCAAACACATTCCATCTTCTTCTTTTCCTACAACATATAGTAGCCCTACATTTGGCTGGGCATAAGGTGAAAGCTGCCATAGGGCTGAAGCTTCGCCGTGTAGCTCTTCAAGGCAAGAAGCCGAACTACCATTGTAAAGGCCTGAATAGCCTGTCTTCTCTCCACCTCCGGAAGGGTTTTAAACTTGACAAATCCCATGCCCCTGGAGTCTTCTTCATATACATTGCAGTAACCGTTATCGCGCAGGCATTTCAGTATTTCTTTCGAGAGCGCATCAATAGTTTGTCGGGATTTTTAATCACCATGAAAGTGGTCCGTATGCTGTTTGATTCAAAAAGTTCCGTGTTTTTGCCAAAGAAGAGAGACATTGCGGTAGACTGAAGCCAAGAACACAAACGAGGAATTCAGCCAGAATCCAGGTCAGGCTTTTGTCTTTGGTGATGTGCCAGGTGGAGAGTCTGGCTGCACTTGCGCATGGCGCCGTTTTCTATTGTTGTCGCTGTCACTGAGTTGCCGTGAATCAGAGTGCTAGGTAGCTTGGTCGGAGAGCAATAAGGCGCCCAACACTAGGTAGCACAGCATTTCTGGCAGCAAGTTGCAGCTATTGTCGCAGACCTATAGACACCGCCGACGTCCTGTGTAAGCTTGAGAGTCTATTGCGCTAACTTCCATTCGGAATCAAGGTACAAGAGTCGAGCGGGCCAGAATGCTGTTGTAAGCTAACCAACAGGGATATGATGGCGAACTCAAGATTTTTTTATTGCTTGTATGCTTCTTTCATAAAACTATCATCGCTTGAAACCCTCCTAAACAAGAGGCATAAAAAATACAAAGAGCTTTTACAATCCTTGTACGCCGCTATCTGTTGTAGAGAAGGCGTCGTTAATCGCGCTAGTGTTGCGCCGCCTTCGTCGCCCTTCGGACTCGGGAAATTCACGGCTGAGTGTACCTGTTTCAAGCTGTTTAAAGACCGCAAAGGCCCGTTCAGAACAGTTTCCATCCTTCTATTCGACAATTTTGTGCATTGAAACCATGGCTGCACCTAATACAGCTCTTTTTGTCATCGACATCCAAAACTTCCTGGCGACGGATCCAGCAACGAGAATCCCTCACTCTGAGAGACTCAAAGACGCAGTACAGGAGGTTCTGTCAACGGCCCGTACGTTAAACGCACTGGATGGCAATACACCTTGTACAATTGTATTTGTTCAGCATGAGCAGGGGCCGGAGGCAGGGTCCCTTCAGCGAGGAACAGAGCCGTGGAAGCTAGTGTTTAATCCCATCGACGGCGCTTCCAATGAGATTATCGTGTCCAAGACGACAAGTAAGGCTGCACCTGATCATACAAAACTACAAGCAGTTTCAGGCTAAATGTAGTGATAGGAGATGCTTTTGAGTCCAACCCAGAGCTGGCGAAGCAGCTCAAAGGTCAGGGTATAACGCACCTGGTCGCAGTTGGCATTCAAAGCGAGTGTTGTGTTGAAGCGACATCCAAAGGAGCACTTACAGCCGGCTTCCAAGTATCCCTTCTCAATGGCGCCCACTCTACTTACAATTCAGGGGATGCAACGGCGTTGGAGATTGAGAAAGACGTGGAAGAGTTACTTGAGGGACTTGGTGCCAATATTGTATCGTACGGAGATACTATCAAGGCCTGGAAGGCTGCCGGCCTCGTCTGTTGAGCTTTAGCCAAAACATTGGGACTATAGTACGTAATTTCACTTTTTCGGCTTTTGTGAGGCTCTTCAAATCTTTTGATTGTTTCTTACTGACAATAAGCGCCAGTCGACGATTCGTTGTATCTTGCCTTACTCTGATCACCTGTTTCATTTCGTAGCCGCCTATGGCATAGTAAGTGGATGTAGGGCTTAATTGCATCCAATTGCCTGACGAAAATATTTAACGCCAACCGCGACCTGAGATCACCCGGTCTCATGGCTTTCGCTATTTTCCTGGTTGCGGAGCAATCAGTGGCTGTGACTGGGTTGGGTTGCTTGATTTAGCGTTACACAGTTAGCCGCCCAGGTTGGCGTTTACAAGACTGAATTTTATTCCAAAACAATATTTTTGGTGTTGAAATCTATTTGTGTATCTAAAAGTTGTTATAAATACCGCCAAGATGATAGTGAAATCCCCCCCTTGAAGTCTGAATCATATTTTTCCTTTCTTCCCATATCCAATCGCTTTGGAGTCTTCTAAATTTGTTCTTCGAAAGCCAAAATTATCCATTTTATTCAGATTTTGGTCGTAAGAATGGACCCAATGAGCATATACAAGGAGATTGCTGTGCTGTGTGACAATGGTCAATCCTTAGACGACGTAACCCGGCAAATTTACACCCGCCTGGAGGGCTCGAAGATGGAGGGCGTTTACGTGGAGAGCCATAGGCGCAAAAATTCGGTAGTCTTTCGATCGAGCGATTCAGCTTCTAATCGTGAGATCCAAAAGGCTTATGAAAGTCTCGAATATTACTTTTTGAACAACAAGGAGCGCACCAAGCTGGTCTCTGGGACGGCCAAGTGAGTCGAATTGGCTGCTAGATTATTCCTAGCCTCGAGCTCTCAAGCAAGACAGCATTTGAAACACGCAAAGAATCTCGAAGATGAATTTCAATTTTTAGTGTTACAAGCTGCTATAATTACTCATGGTTGAACGAAGCGAGGGTGCTGCCGGTTACTTGGAAAGAAACATACAGTCAAATGGCACAACAGGGATATATTGGTTTGGACTTTGTATCTCGCCTATAGGAGAAATTCAAATAAAGAATCCATCGTGAATTTGACCCAGAATATGGAGCAAACATGAAGAGTGAAAGCTTCGCACTGCGACTTTACGTGCCCGGAGTGGAATGTAGACCTTCACCGGTCGATCTATGCTTGTCATGATCTAATATGTTCATATTCCAACAGCCCTCGTCATTTCACTTGCTATTGAGAGATATAACGAGAAACAAGCTGCTTTCTGCCTTAGCCGGTCAAATTGAGTCACGCCGGAGCAACCAAACCGTGAGGCTGAAATGAATCATAATTCTGTACTTGTCGACTGTGGGGCTGAGTGCTTCTGGCCATTCGTGCCACCATCACAACAGCAAACACAGATTTATTTAAGCTTGTATATAAATGCTCACCAGCCGTGATAATAGCGGAAAGTTGAGCGCAATTTATTTTCACGCAGTGTTTTCAGCCTTTAAACCCGCGCAGGATGACCAAGCCTGACTACCCCAGATACCTGGCATCAGTGTATCCAGACACAACGAGGGAAGTGAGCCAATGTCCGCATGGCTCGACAAATACTACCTTGCGTGCTGTCAAAACGACTGGTGAAAATGGACCGGCATCTGTTATATTAAAACATGCGCTACCATACTTTGACGACGATGGCCATCTTCAGCCATTCTCCATAAAGCGACAGGTGAGCAGGCAGCTTTGCGTAGTCACCTGTTGGTTTGCTCCAGAATAACTTACACTTAGTCCTACAGGAATTGGAAGCAACCATGATAAATGTGCTGAAAGGCCATTGCTCATTGGCCGGAAATACGTCAGATCAGCTATCGTGGCTGTTGCCAAAGGTCTTGCGCCACGACCAGGGCATCCTTTCAGACTTGTTGCTGCCCGAAGGAAGCGAAAATTCCTCTATCCTTCTCTTGGAAGACCTGGGTGAAGTTCTGAACCTCTATAAAACTCTCCAGATCTGGTCTGAGCAAGCTATCTCCCCGAAAATTTGCAGACAGGTGTCACGTATCGGTACTATCCTAGGTCACTCCCTGGCGCAAATGCACAGCCAAAACACGCTTCAGGAGTTGGCATCTCAGCCCGCAATTACAGCAATAACATCTCAAAAGCTGACTGACGATGCTGTTTGGTATTTGGTTATGGAGCCACTACCTGGTTATTTGGTACCATTTCCTAAGGGCGAGTCTTATTTCCGGAGGCTGGTTGATGACGTTAAAGCTCCAAAATACAGTTATCCGCCATGCGTGATGCACGGGGATTTTAACTACGGCAATATTGTCTTGAAAGCTTCTTCTCACTCCGATGATGAGATTAGTCCATATGTGATTGATTGGGAATTTTCGACAAGCCAGGGCCGAGGAGTCAACGGCGACATACCTGAATTTCTCTCCTTGCTTCATTGTCGTCTCATCAGTGCTCGACACGAACACCCTTCACTAGGCAACTTACTGAGGCTTTTATGCACCCAATTCTGTTCTGCCTATCGCGCAAAAGCTCACCTAAATTGCACAATGGAACCTGACGATTGGGGCACACGGCTTTATCGCTCAACGCTATTACTGAGTGGGAGAGACATTATCAACTTTGCAAATTACGCTTGTGGTGATGACGCTACTTTTGACGAGATGGTCAAAGTGGGCTTGTGGTACTTGGAGCACGCTGGAGATGATATGGACGAGTTTCTGGAATTTTCTAATCAAGAGGAGCTTGCTAAAGAAGACGAAAGTCTTGTACGGTCATTGTTCGTGTTCTAATACGCGATTGCAGCCTTCCGGATGGCTGGAAGCTTTAAACGGGGAAACTCACCATAGATAAATGATACAACATTTAACATTTAGCCATCTACCTGGAATCCACTTTCTGTAAGCCAAGACCCATATCTTTAGGAAAGTTCCTCAGACTTGCTGCCTCCAAGGCTAGTCATGCTTAAGAATCTCTTCTCCTCCTTCCAATTGAACCTAGGTGCTAAGATCCTGATGGGCGTTATAAGGCAATCGCCATTAAGGAGCTGGAGGTCATACTGGAGACATGCCAGAGTACTGCCCGAGGTTATTAACCCGATGGTAAAACACCTTTCATTAGGTTACAGTGCAAAAGAAAGCATCACATTCTGTTCGGGACGCTTGGAACGTTCCTGTCTTCGAACTTTTCGCAGTTGAGTTTTACGGAAAACGTGGCACTGTTGCAGGTATGTACATACAGCAACAGGTTGGGCAAGCAGACCTCTAGCTATGTTCTCCAACAGCGCCGTACTGATCTATACTGCAACCTTTTGTCTGGTCTAAAGCCTCTGGTAAAGCACAGAATTAAGACTAAACCGTTCTTAGCCTAAAGTGACCCCAAGCCGCGACTGGCCGAACACCACACTCAGCTTGTCAGTCTTGTAAATTCGTCACACCACACCTTAGACCACATGGCCCCCTTAGCACCCTTCACTTCAAGCCGTGTGTTCCGTTCGGCCCCAGCTGCATATACTATCCAACAAATTAGAAGATTCTGTTCGTCATGGCGTCCTGCAGATCAAGTTGGCAGCCGTTTGGCAGCTTTCACACGAACAGGGATCATGAACGCAAGAGCCTGCCGCCTCAGCTGATAAGAGCCCGGTGGCAAAGTGGTTTGAGTGACTTACCGAAAGTAAAGTAGCGGTTATAATGCTTGTTTTGCGTATGCGCCATAGGCTATATTGCAAGCAGTCTCTTAAGTGTAGAGCTCCTTACAGGGAATGGGGGTGACTCCGAGAATCATATCAAAGTGGTTAGGCCGAGACTGACTGCCATATTAAGCTTGGTCATGTTTGTGATAATATTAGCACAAACTACTCTATGTACAGTACGACGTCGAAGGGTTGAATCCCGTATGGGATTTTCGTGGCTTATTGGCGCTCCAAGGGACGTCGCGACGGTCCCGGCTTGAACTCTTCATTCGGCGCCGCCACCAAATCCCAGTGGCAAGATCCCGCTCATTGCGAGGCACTTTGTATTTCCGGCTCACGGGTGGACGCACTTGCAGGACCTTTGATTGTCGCCGGATAATACTCGACAACAGCTGGAGGTGCCAGATTGGGTAAGTCTGGGCGCCAAGCTGGGGCACGATTGGCCCTAATCAACATAAGTTCCAACCATCGCCAAGACAGGCAAAGGCCGGCTCCTATGAGTAGTCCCTCCAGCCCAGTGGCAGGCGCGGGGTATATGCCGTGTTAGCCGACAATTGGGGGGTATCGTGCGCCATCTTCGACCCTACGCTTGCAAAAGTCCCTTTAAGTTAATATCTTTATCTAATCCTCTCCCTAAACGGCTCTATCAGCAAGTTTCGCTTCCCCGATAACAGCGCCGAGGTTGTCGCCATAAGACTATTTATTGCCTTGAGTGGAGTAGGTATAAGGAACTTTCGTCCGCGTGTTGGTCACGGTCGAGGCGGTGGACGACAATTAGTTCCTCTTTCCTTTCAATTGCCTCTGCTTCCGCCAGCCACTTTACCAGTTGCAGGAAATCAGCCTTTCTTTGTTCAACGAAAGGCATTGCACTGTGACATCCATGCGTGTCTGTTCTTCTCCGGCTTGATGATGGGGTGGTATACCTCGCTCTTTGTTATTGTCGGACTATGAAAATGTATGGTAGGGTCCAGTGTTCGCAGGTGAAACATATTTCACGTCTGTATTACGTCTACGGGTAACCTTATTTTTAGTGTTGGCACAGACACATGGCCGACGACAATGCTAAGTTGCACCCGTAGTAGTACAGAATGAGCTTGGACTTTCTTCACTTGTTCTCTGTCTCTTGCCACAGGCACCTGCATGATACTGACAAAAAGTCACTTCAAAAATCAGCCCGTAAGAAAGGAAACAAGGCGGGAGCAAGCTATACCGAGGAGAGAATGGGGGTGATTAGCTCGATCGAAGGAGGCACATCCTGGTAGCAGCCACACATTGGTCGTCGCTTACAGGCGCCGTGCCGACTTATCCGTGCCACGCTTTCTTGTAAGTCCGGTCTGGTTTGCCTCCGGCTTGCAGGCTTTGCACACATAGACACCTGCCTTTTTTAGCAAGCGTCTCTCGAGATAGCATCTAGTGTACTCCTCAGGTAGACCGTCTTTCCATTATTGGACTGGAAAAGTCGAGTGAGGCTGACCATTTCTCGTATGCTCTCACTCTCCTTCGTGGCGTTGCGCTCGTCTGCCCACCAAGACCTTTTGTTAGCGTGCATTTTGTAAGTCTACAGCCAGAATGATACTGTTTCTTCGCTGACTTACCTCAGGCCAACGTACTTTCGCAGTATGGTGCCATTTTGAAGACGTTTTCGCCTTCTATTTCGGGGTAATAAGAACGTGTATGGTTCCGTTGGTAAGCGTAGTTGGGAATGACCAGGCTTGCCATCCTTGATTCGGTATATATATCAGGTCCGCCACTCTCACTAAACACATTGTTTGGGCGAATTTAGTGTTCGTTACATTAACCGCCAATCGGCATTTTGCTTCCTTCTCTGAAGCAGAGACTGCCAAACATGTCGAAAGAAGACTTCGCCCACGATGAGGCCGTGCGTGTCGATAACAACTCGGCATCTGACTTACAAGATGAGAAGACTGCCATCCGCCAGCGCAGCCATACAGATGTCGCTGCTGCCGCTGAACGATTCGGGGTTGGCGATGACCCAGTGGCACCAATGGAGGATATCGAACATGTCTTAGACAAGATTGATACCATATCCGTGGAAGACTCAAAGCAGATTCTGCGAGACATGCTTGAGTATCACGAGTATGATTACAATTTTTCCAATGCACTGCGTTCTAAAATTGAACGCCTACTTCAAGGGCCACACGAGGCGCAGACCAGTGACGATTGGGAAATAGAGATACGAACTGAGGCTGCAGTCTGCAAGTTCTACTCTCCATACCCTGAGGTCAGAGCCGTTACAACACCGGAAGATGATCCAGAGGTTGTTTGTGAAACAATCCGAGCTCATATCTTGGGACTTTCTTGGGCCGTCATTGGCCAGTTCACAAATGCCCTGTTCTCATCCCGCTTTCCCACGATCACTCTCACATCGGCAACAGCCCAGCTTCTGTTATATCCATGTGGTATGGGGCTTGCACTTGTTCTTCCAGACTGGGGATTTAACTGGCGTGGTAAACGCGTTTCATTAAATCCTGGTCCTTGGACCTATAAGGAACAAATGCTGGCCACTATCATTGTCAATGTTGGCATTGGCACTGCTTACTGCTTTTGGAATATTCAAACACAGACCCTCTTCTACCACGATAAATGGCTTACACCTGGCTACGGAATACTGCTTCTTCTCTCAACCCAGCTTATGGGTATCGGCTTCTCTGGTTTAATCCGACGCTTTGTCATCTATCCAGTGGAAGCGTTGTGGCCCAATATTCTACCAACTGTTGCTTTGAACAGGGCGTTGCTGGTCCCGGAGAAGAAAGAGGTTTTGCATGGCTGGAAAATCTCCCGATATAGGTTCTTCTTCTACACATTTGTGGGCATGTTTGTGTATTTCTGGTTACCCGACTACCTATTCACTGCCCTCGGCCAATTCGCTTGGATGACTTGGATTGCACCACAGAATTTTAATCTGAATCTTGTCACCGGCTCGACTTATGGGTTGGGCTTCAACCCGATACCGACTTTTGACTGGAACTACATCACCGGCATTACCAACCCTCTGGCATCGCCATTTTTCGCCTTTACTCAACAATATTGTGGTGCTATTCTTGGTGGTTTCATCATCCTGGCGCTTTACTTGAACAATACCAGCAATGTCGGTTACTTGCCTCCTAACACTTCTGGCATTTACGACCACACAGGCACAAGATATAACATTAGCAAGGTAATCCAGTCTGGGACAGGGGTGCTCGATGAGGAAGCATATAAGGCCTACTCTCCACCATTCTATGGCGCAGGCAACTTGCTTTTGTACTCTGCCTTTTTCGCCTTCTATCCGCTGACCATGGTATTTATTATTTTGGATGCTTGGAAGCCTCTTTTGAGATCCACCAAGATGATGTTTAATGCGGCCGCCAAGACAATATCAGGCCTTGTTATCGGTACTAAAAACATGACTGGGTCTCTTATAAAAGGAAATTTTGGACAACTTCGAGAAGACTATCGCGAAATGCAAAAGAGTACTGGGTCTATCTATGATGGCTTTGATAATCCACTCACGAATCTAATGCGAAGTTATCCAGAGGTTCCGGATTGGTGGTTCCTCTCCCTTGCTCTTATATCATTCATCTTCTCTATCGTCATTCTAACCCACTGGCCTCAGCTGGATACACCTGTCTGGACAATCTTCTTCGTTATTGCACTGAATCTCGTGTTCTTGGTGCCTATGAGCTATCTTTACGCCATCTCTGGATCGACTGAAGGATTAAACGTCGTTACAGAGCTGATCATTGGTTATGCTCTCCCTGGTCACCCAGAGGCTCTTATGTTTGTTAAGGCTTTTGGTTATAACATCAACGGTCAAGCCGACAACTACATTTCGGACCAGAAAATGGGTTTCTATGCCAAGGTGCCACCTCGAGCAATGTACCGTGGCCAGGTACTGAGCGCTATCATCACAGCCCTTGTATGCTACGCAGTTGTTGATTTCGTCGATTCCACGTTTGAAGGCATTTGCACCCCGGATCAGCCTCAAAAGTTTACTTGTGCCAGTGGTTCTGTTGTCTACTTTTCATCCTCTGTGGTTTGGGTAAGACGCCCTGTCATTACTACTAGTCTCTCAAACACAATGCTAACTCAATCACTAGGGAGCTATTGGGCCAAAAAGAGTCTTCAGCCAGCTATATCCGACGATGCAATATTCCTTCTTGCTTGGCTTCCTTCTTGCCATCGTTTGGTGGGTTGTGAAGCGATTCGGTCCTGCCCTGCGAGCTGCTTTCCAAAAGGCCCTGCCAGGTGGAGCATTTAAGCTTCTCAACGCCGTCATCTTTAAGCCTGTCTCAATGTTCAAGCATATCCATCCCTCTCTTGTCATGAACGGAATGATTACCTGGGCCCCTTATAACCTTAGTTTCTGGACTGGCGGCTTCTACACGTCATTTGCTTTCATGTATTACCTTCGCAGGTACAAGACGGCGTGGTGGGAGAAGTATAACTACGTTCTCTCTGCTGGTTTTTCTGGTGGAATGGCTTTCTCTGCAATCATCATCTTTTTCGCCGTTCAGTATTATCCAAAGGATATTGTCTGGTGGGGCAATACGGTCAACGACGGAACTCTTGACGGTGGTGCTGACCCCGGCTTGGTTCGGCTGCAGGAGCTGCCGGAAAAGGGTTATTTTGGCCCTGACTCCTGGTATTGATTAATATTAGCAGATATTTGCTTGCAGTTTATTTTGTATCTTCTGGAATAATTATTTGTAACGCAGATTGGAAACACTTCATACATTTACTTCTTGAGTCATAGTTGTAGCAGTTTTGGTAGGCAAGATATTAAATATGGCGACCTCTACAATCAAAACGCAAATCGGAAATCCAGGCGTTTGTTTCCGTCTTTTTCCCTAGCCTCAGTATCCATTTGGTACTCCATCTGCTGCGCTGGTGTCATCTCTACCCACTCCCGCTGCTTCTTACCGTTGAGTCTTACCAGCCATTGTCGCTGAGCAAATATCACGACAATGGCCAGCGACAAAATGGCAATGCACACGGTGTTACCGACTTTGTAGTATGGGGAATCCCATTTGCGATAAATTTGGCTGCCAGTGAGACTGCCCCTAAAATGACAAAAGACGTATTAGGTTGACCGCCTCAGTAATACCTAGCTGGGAACTTACATTTGAACGATTACGTTGTACGTTGCCGCAGCAATAGCCCTCTTTTTGACATCAAAAGCATTTTCTGAGATCCAAGAGCTGACGATAGGATGAAAATACGGGTAGCCCGAAATCAGCGTAGTAATGGAAAAACGACCCCATTCTCGCCCACCGTCTGGGATTGCTAGCAACGCCGTGAAAAGAGGGATGCACCAAAGCTCGCCAACCATGCAGTGGAAAGCGCGGTCATTGAAATATTCCGAGCTATATGCCAGCGCCAACATGGTGACGATTTGTATAGCCGCGGAGGGGGCCGATAGAAGGTTGCTTGCCAACGTGCTGAACTTCCCGGCACGTTTCAGTGTGAGCGTCAGATATGCTTGCACGGGGGTTGCAGGTATGTAGGCGACAAGTCCTACAAAGTATAAGCCCCAAAGAGACCTGTCGCTCCAGGCAGCCTTTACATCTGCAAAGGTAGCGGGTTCGTCAAGCGCAGTGAGACCTTTGGCTGGATCGTCACGAAGGATTCGGTTTACCATGATGACTTCCTCTCTTTCTGTATACCAGGGCTTGGGATACAGCATGGAACTTGTTTTCGTTGGAGCCCTAGGGAGGTAAAGGAAGGAAATGACGCCAAGGACTACCGTCAAGATTCCCTCGAGCAGGAGGAGCCAAAACCATCCGGGGCGGCCACCGATGCCGCGCATTTCAAGGAGTCCAGCCGCTAGCAGCGCAGAGATGACTCCTGATTTACCTATGTGTCAGTTATTGCTTCGTTAATATCCAAAGTTTTCACCACATACTTGCAACGTTTAATGTCGACCAGAACGCGGCTAGCCGGACAGAGAGCTCTCTCGAGGTGTAAAAGTACGTAGCCATAAGAATGACACCCGGAATGAATCCACCTTCAAAGAGGCCGATAAGAGCTCTGGTAGCATAGAAAGATGCTCTTCCAGTCATAAATGCCTGAAACGTAGCTAAGTTGTGGTTGTCAGAGAAAGCAATCAGCGACAAAGGGGTGAGAGGTGTACTTACAAACTATTCCCCAGCCGCACATCATCTGTGCGCAGTTTATCAGTGTTATGTAGCTATTGAATACTTTGACTGTAAACTCACAGCTGGTAGAATATTTTTAAACCCGTATCGTTTGGTAAGAAATTGCACAGGGAACTCGGCTGCGAGAAAGCACAGGAGCTGAATAGTTGTGCCCTATAGCAAAAGTGAGCAAGGCTTGCTGGCAAAACATGCGTAAACTTACGTTATTATAGTTATCAGTGGTAAGGCCAAGATCTCCTAAAAGATTATCTGCTAGAGCATTGCTAAGGTTTCCTCTGTCAAGTTGAAGTCCAAAGAACTTAAGACACTGTCAATTTCTATACCCGCCTCTATATGCGCAGTCTAGTACTCACCATAACGCACAGCCAACTCAAAAGGCGAAAATCAGTCTTTCGTACGACTCTTTTTTCTTCTGCAGCTGTCCATTCAGCTAGTGGATCAAAGCGATGACGCCCTTCATAGGACTCATGCGGCGGTAAAGTGTTGTGGATATGTTCACGGCCAACCCCAATTTCTTTGCCATGGTCAGAAACATGATCTACCACTGGGGACACTTGTTCAGCAGTATCTCTTCCCATGGTCTCCTTGTAACTTGAAAGTAGTTGATATGAAGAACAAAATAAGTTGAGAGTGAGGCCTTGCCTTTACTCCACTCTGGGGAAGCACGATCAGTGAGCAGATAAAAGCGGTACATATTTCTCCACGTCGATCTGGGGCATCCCAACTCATTTAATAATTTTAGACCGGCAGCTATTAGTCCTGACTTGGCTCGAGCATCGCGACCGGAACTTGGGTCGGAGGTGACTGGGTGGAATGGCGTCGTCACGCCACCACTCCGCACGGTAGTGCACACATCTTGGCTCCGAGATTTTCTCCGGTCCAAGCCACTATTTCTTGATATAATAACGCGCTCTAGTTTCGCTGTTGAACCGTGCCATACTCCAGCTTCATGCTACATTGGCTCCGACTGACAAGTCGTCTTATATTCACTAAGCATTTATTCACTTAATTATTCAAAGGTCTCACTTTAAACAATGGGTTCGGCAGCAGAACTGTCTAATAACATTTTCTGTGGCAACTCGCTGAGCCGCCCTCGGCTTTCTAGCCCCATCACTTACACAGGCACACTGGATGGCGCAATCCAGCACCAGGCTGATGTTACTCCTGTCATTGGTCGGGAAATCACAGGTCTGCAGATTCGAGAGCTTAATAATAGTCCCGATGACTTTATGCGCGACTTGGCTGTATTGATTTCCCAGCGAGGTGTTGTCTTCTTGAAGAATCAAGACGTCACTCCAGAGGAGATGAAGCAGTTCATGCTGAGACTCACAGACCTTGCTGGATGTCCATCCTCCTCTGGTCTTCATGTTCATCCTTTGACAGAAGAAGGCAGTGAGTTAGGCGATCAGATTAGTGTCATCTCAAGCGAGAAGCAGAAGAAAGGTGGCGGTCTTACCCACCAGCTTAGCGACGTGTCTAGATTTGCCAGTGCTGGGTGGCATAGCGATATGTGAGTTCATTACGTAAACTGATAGATTCAAGGGTGTAGATTGACGCATCTCACAGAACGTTTGAGAAAGCGCCATCGGATTATGCCATGCTGAAAATACATACGATGCCTGCTACTGGCGGTGACACGGCAAGTACCTTCCAGTCTTCGAAACCTTGCATAATAGTACTGACTAGGTTACCCTAGCTTTGGGCATCTGGATATGAAGTCTACGATCGCCTGTCGCGGCCTATGCAGGTTTTCATGGAGGGGCTGACCGCAACTCACGATGCCTCGTTCTTCCATGACGAGGCTCGGCGCCTGGGCAATCCCCTCCGAGAAGGTGAGCGAGGGTCGCCGCTCAATGTTGGCGGAGATCTTACGGCCGTTCACCCACTCATTCGAACCAATCCAGTGACAGGGTGGAAGAGTGTATACGTAAACAAGGGCTTTACAAAGCGCATCAATGGGGTATCCAAAGATGAGAGCGACGTCTTGCTGGCATATCTTTTCAACCTGGTCACTCAGAACCATGACGCCCAAGTCCGATATCGATGGGGCAAAAATGATGTCGCTATATGGGACAACAGGTCCACGTTTCATTGTGCAACTTACGACTATGAGGCTGCAAGGGCTGGAGATCGAGTCTGCAGTCTCGGTGAGGCGCCTTATTTGGATCGTAACAGTACTAGTCGCAGAGAGGCACTTAACTCATAGACGGCTCTACTCTGTAATTTGTACGATATTTCTAGAATTAAAGATGTGTTCAGTTATTCAAGTTATTTCCTGCTGAAGAAGGAGTTGTTAACAGTGCGGGGAGTAATAGCCGATGGTAAAAGTGCACTTTGATCGCCAGCAGACTTCAACAGGGGTGTCATTTAGCGTCCGCCACGGCGCCACCATGCTCCCCACAGCGATCACAGCTGACTCTCCTAGCGGCTGTTATAGTGGTGGTCCTAGGCCTTGATTTACCCATCTGGATTACTATTATGCCCCAAACATAAGTCGAAGACAGAAACAATAGGTGACACGAGCAGGGTGGCTCGCGCTGTGATGGGCACCTTTGTTGTACTGGGTGCGCATTCATAACTGTCAATTGCAGCTTTCACCACCGTGTGGCTTTCACCTCTTTTTGCTTGAAGCCAATTGCCGTCGGTGCTGCAGCATCATGCCTGGAAAGCGTTATGTACGAGAGAAGATGGCGTCGCGGGCATGCGACGCCTGCAAGGTTCGGAAGATACGCTGCTCAGGAACAAGCCCGTGTGCGCGGTGTACATCTTCGGGGATAGCTTGCACTTTCAACTCCTCTCATGGTACTCGTGGACCGAAAAAGTTGCGGAGCTCAACGATTGCCAAGATTAGCAAGTCGCAACAGGAAGAACAGCCAGTAGAGGTGCTGGAAAACAATACGCCGACTCTTCAGGGCACTGATGTATCGGAAATTTCGAATATAATAGACATTTACAACACCCGGCTCTACCCAATCTGGCCAATAGTCGACTCTGAGGAACTAAAAGAGGCGCTCAAACAGACTCCGGTAGCCTCTCATCAACTGCAACTTGCAAATGCGGTTGCTCTTGCTACGGTTGCTCAGCTCAAACTATTGACATTGTGGAACTGCGCTTCAGCTCTTTCACCGAGTGAAGAGTACTCGAAAGATGGGTCTTTGAATAGCTTGCAGGTGTCTTTCTTCCTTCATATTTACTATGAGAACATTGACGGTGGTGGTGCCAGGTCTCTCCTTTACTTGCGTGAGGCCATTACAATTGCACAGATTCTCCGACTAGAACACGAAACTACATACGGCTCCTTCTCGGAAGAGGATCAAATGATGTACCGCCGGGTATTCTGGCTGCTTTTTATCAGCGAAAGGTAAGTAGAACTGGACTCCGTTACCTCAATGCGACACTCTGACTGGAATGGTAGAGGAGTCACGCTGCTGCACAAACTACCGCCGGTACTCAAGCCAAACATTCTTTTACCATGGTATGGCGTATCCGATGATATGACCGTCGTCCTTCCGGACTTTCTGAAGCTCATCAGCCTGTTTTTGGTCCTTGATCAATCCGGCATTTTTGATATTCTTAAAGACTCGGACTCTTGTCCAACAAAGAACTCCTCATTTGCTAAAAGCTGCTTGGAGCAAGTACAACAAAAGCTGCAACAATCAGCAAGGGACATGTCGTGGGGAGTCGGAAACGACGTACAGCGAGCGGACGTGGTGGTTACTCGTCATTGGATGCGTGCAGTACTTTGGCGAACAGCTTCTCGTTTTGGCGTGTCGATTCCAATGCTCAATCCGGTCGATGTAGCGGATGATTTCTTATCCGCTGTCGCAGAGATACCTTCAACAGCACTTGAATCGCACGGCCAGACTCTGGTAAGCTAACAACGTTTGCTTTGAAATTGTTAATCACATCCTAACGTGAGCCTAGGAGTTTAAAACATTCGAGATTGCAACTGCGGTCATCGATTCGCTGACCATGGGTGGCATGGCTGTCAATGCATCCGAAACGCGCTCACAACAAGTTCTTCATGGTCTTTCAAATGTCCTGCTCTCTTCAAGAGGCGGCAATGACAAGCTGCTCTCACTTTTACAGGCAAAGATGCAAACCGTGGTAAAGATGCCGATTACAAGACAGCCCTCAGATGTGGGCCTTATTGATGATATACTGGCCTTCACTGATGAGGCCTGGCGATTCGAAGATTTCTTCCCCCAACTCAATCTTGCCGCGATGCCTTCTCCAAGCCGAAACCGAAGTCCGGTAAATGAGTCACAGCAGCCTTGGCTGCCTCTTGATTTCCTGACTTTCACCCGCCCAATGTCCCCGCTGGCTCTCGACACCAGTGATCCCAGGCCGACGGGTGGTCCACTATGAACGGTAAAAGACAAAGGAGGATCCTTGCTTCAGTTCGCGGCGGCTCAAATAAGCCGGTTGGGGAAGGCCTTAGATTCATGATTGGCGGCGGAACGCTTACACGCCACTCAGCTTGGAGACCCATACCCGGACGTTCTAGACCCCGGAATTTGGTGTAAGTAACTCCGAGAATTTCTCCATTGTCACCGCACCGGAGAATGTCGCTCACTGAGCGCCATGTACACCTACTGAGAACTATATAGAATAGTAAATAAATAGTATGTCGACCGGTGGTAATTGCTAATTTTACCATACATGACAGTTAGTTTGGAACTCATTCCTGCCGAATTATTGTATATTCTGTAGCCGAAACCCGACAAAATGGCTTTTGCTGAACCTCGAAATACCGGTATGATATATCGCCGCCTGGGCAAGTCAGGTCTTCACGTTTCAGCAATAGGCCTTGGTGGTTGGCTCACCTACGGAGGCTACGCAGAGGATGAGCAAGCGTTTTCGTGCATGAAGAAAGCGTATGACTTGGGCATCAACTTCTTTGACACTGCTGAGAATTACACAAATGGCGAATCAGAGATTGTTATGGGCAAGGCCATTAAGCATTTTGGCTGGAAACGTAGCGACATTGTCATCAGCACCAGTGAGTTTTCCAGAGCGCTAGCGCATGGAAAATAATTTGTCTTACCATTTCTGCAGAGATCAACTGGGGCGCTGTCAACGGTGAAAATCTCATCAATAATCATGGACTGTCCCGGAAGCACATCATTGAAGGATTGGAGGCGTCGCTGAATCGCCTCGGGCTGAAATATGTTGATATCGTCTATGCCCATCGCCCCGACCGCTTGACTCCAATGGAAGAGACGGTGAGGGCTTTCAATTTTGTCATTGATCAGGGCATGGCCATGTACTGGGGAACTTCGGAATGGAGTGCCGATGAGATTGCTGAAGCTGTAAGTCACAATAGTACTCCTCACCAGTATCTGTCCTCAACGCTAACGAAAAACATCAGGTTGGTATCGCCCGTGATCTGCGCATGATTGGTCCCATCGTGGAGCAGCCGCAATATAATTTACTTAGTCGCAACAAAGTTGAGGGTGAATTCCAACGCTTGTATGAGCGATGCGGGCTCGGGCTTACCACCTTCAGTCCTATCAGAATGGGCTTGCTCTCGGGCAAGTACAATGACGTGGTGGATGGTAACCCTCCTGCTGATTCAAGATTTGGGGCAAGCAAAGATAAGTTTGCGAACTTTATGCGGGAGCATATGGGAACCGACAGCTGGAAAAGCGAGATTGAGATTGTCCGCCAGCTGAAGCCAATTGCCGACAAATTGGGCGTTACTCAAAGCCAGCTTGCCATTGCCTGGTGTTTGAAGAACCAGCACGTTAGTAGCGTGATTACCGGCGCTAGCCGCCCAAAGCAGCTGGAGAACAGTGCAGAGGCTCTTAATGTCATTGACAAGTTGACGCCGGAGATTTTGGATGAGATTGATGCAGTCACGCAGAATCGTGTCCTCCTGGATCCTGCACGACAAGACTAGAACGAGCTACATACCATGACAGCACTTAGAAGAAAGTATCAAATATATACAGCTTTTTTACTTTTCTCGCGTGACTCTGCGTTCACACTTGGATACAGGGAAAACTGCAAAGGCAGAAAACCTGAATCGAGTCACAAAAACAAGTGACACTCTCAACATGTCCCGAAAGGCCCAGCTGTCAAGTTGCTATATTTTATCCGATTTCCCCCGTTTGCTTTTAAAGCTTGTTCTGAGAAATGATTAGCGAGATGAAACATTGAAACTTTCAGGGCGGAGAGTGTGTTACGTACGGGGGCAAAAGCTCCAATGCCGGTGCAGATTGGGGTCAAAACAGAAGATGCCTTGGTCAAGACGCCACCACGATTATACTTGCTTGCCTGGTTCTGAAGGCAGCTTAGCATTTCGCATGCAGCCTTGTTTCCGGAGCTGCCCGTGTCAAAGCCATCAAGTAAATTGTTCGTGCACCGCATCCAATCTCCGTTTTCGCTGGCCGTGACTTCACGGGCGTGGCTGCCAAACCCGAACTGGAAACAGTTAGCAAGTATCGATTACCGGTTTTTTTATTTCTACTAACGTCTGGGAAAGTCTGTACAGCCAAGCAAAAAGGGGTCAGGGCGTTTGAGATCCTAGTAATAACTCCGCCACGGTTGAACGTTTCAGCCTTATCATGAAGACACGTCCACAGGTGGCAGGCAGCCTTGTCGCCAGCCAAATCACGTCCGAACTCATTCAACATATTGACAGTACATTGTCTCCATTCATGCGCTTCGTCATAAGGAACGGAAGTGGCAGCAGTGGCAAAGCCAGCTGCCAGAAGAGTCAGCGCACCAAGGAACTTCATGGTCGAGAAATTGAGGAGTGATTTATGTAAATGTTTCTGTAAAGCTTTTACAGAGTGTGTAAATCTCTAGGAGAATCAAGTTGGTGTTATCCGTCGTTCGGTTTAAACAAGACTCCAATCGACTCTTTGGGGAACTGGTGGTCTTTAAATACTCACAATTTATCGCTATGGCGCTCAGTTCACATATCGTTTTGTCCCGACCTAGGACTTCACGTACTCATTTCATTGCTACTTGTTGAGCACTTCGGAGCTGACCTGTCTTTGTTTGTGATGCGACGTGCATAGTGCGAGCTTAGGGTAAGCTGATGGACTAAGACACTGCTATACAATGATTTACAGTGTAGGGGTTTTTCGTCTGTCGTGTTTTGTTTCTGTTCAACGTTGATTGTTAATACAATCGTGACTAGACGATAACGTCAGCCAGCCACCAATTACAACGTGAGTCTAGCGTCAGGATAAATGGACTGCTAAGTTAGGTCTCTTTCTCGGATATAAAACTCTCAAAACATAGTTCAAACCCACCTTTCTTTTGGAGAGCAAACTGTGACTGTAGTGGGAGGCGATGGCGTCTCCTGAGCAGCTGAAGTAGCAAAGTCAAGGGAAGAGTTGGACTGCTTATTATTTAGCAAAGTTTAATTGATCCCTTCTTCGGTTTTAACTGCAATTTTTTTCTTTATTTTGTAAACGCAAGCTGTCTTTGCTGCTACTTTACTAAAAGAATGAAAGAAGGGTCGTGAGCCTGGCCGCCCTACAAGCCCACAGGCACCACAATGGCGCCATAGTATATCATCTGTCGGATAACAAAGCACTTCTACGCGTGCTTTTCCCGATTTAATAACTTTTAAAAATCTCCAGTACGGGGCAGGCTGTCTTTTTAGAAATTCCTTCTACGCTAAGATTGTTGGCTACTGGCCATGGGAAAGTAGGGTCATCGAATTCACTTCCAGGTTGAAATTCCGGTAGTTGTTTGATGTGAGACCAGAGCAATTCTGTAAGATCTATCTTCTCAGTATCCGGTCCCAGTTACTATTGGCTCTTGCTCAAGGTCACAGTAAGTGTAAAAGGACAGGAAAGCACCCGGGTCTCTTTGCCGAGCCAGCGGTCAATCCAACACCTAGCAACATATCGGTAATTCACTGGCCTATGTAATCGTGGGCTTTAAACGCTTGTAAATTTTGGCGTTCATCTTTTTGCTCTATTTTTGAATGGCACTAGATGTTTTGTTGTTTTCAGAAGTAGTCTGGCATCAGCATGCAACACAGCTTCTACCCGAACACAGTTTCACAGAAACAGTCACCGTAACAGTCACCGTGCAGGTAAACACTTTTCTCGGCCACTTGTAACAGCACTATAGGTGAAAACTATACTTTATATACGGTTTATGTTTTTGCACGAGCGGAAAGGGGAGTAGTATTAGTCTGTGCGCAGTCTGACGTCTCCACGGACAGACATTTAATGTGGCCAAGATACTGACTGAGGCATTAATGGTTCTATATAATTCTAGCTATTTGAACTGAAGGCTTCATTATACATTTATATAAAATTTTCGACAAAACACTTTGTTAGTAAACGTCCACTGCTTTCCTCGTTTTCGAGAGGCGGTCTCCGTATTTAATAAACAGAAACGGTATAGCACCCATTAAAACGGCCAGGAAGCCAAGCATCGAAGGTGCCCAATGTATGTCGAGTTGCTTATACATGGACTGCGTCGAAAGCGGAAGTAGCACAGCAGTTATTGACCGCAGTACACTAGCACCTGCATGCGCAGATGCAGAAAGGTGACAAAAGACGTCTGTGATATAATTCAATACACTCATGTAAAGCATCTGCGTTCCGAGACCGAACAGCAGACCACTCAGCATCGGTACCACGGGTGAAACTGAGCCAGGCCAGCTTGTCCAACCAAGCCAAAACAGCGATACAGCCATACTTGAAATTTTTCAGGTTAGCAAGAGCATTGAGCTGAGGCAAGACACAACCACTCACCATGGTGCTGCGAAGCAGGCAAGAGGAAGCCGACGATACACCTCTTGCTGTGCCCATGATTTTCCAGCCATTCGGGACTTGTCGTACAACCACGTGTATGCAAGTGCGATTGGAAGAGTTAATAAAGTTCCAATAATCACTGAAAGGAAACAATGTCAGCTGAATCTCGTAGGAGACGGCGCCTTTGAAGTCTTACTTGGTATATAAGCAAGCCCTGCATGCCCAGGTGACAGCTCAAAATTCTCTGGCATAGAGTCAGTAATGCGTTATATGTGTGCAAAATTATTGCAAAGAAACTCACCTTGGAATATGATTGGATATGCTTGGAATGTCAGATACATAATGGCGTAGGCGAACGCGACGTAAAGAGACGCAAGAGGTAACATCGGCTGTGTGGTCATCAAGACCGCCGGGCGAACAAATATCTTCCGTGCATCCAGTACTGGTCTTTTATCCCCTACTTGATGGATATATTCGCTCTTTTCCTGTCGACTCGTGGCTCTATTGATCAACACTGGGGCGTAGGTTTCAGGCAAGGCGAGTACAGCCGGAAGTCCAGGAACAGCAATAAAAATGGCTATCCAGAACGGCCAGCGCCATGATATCTCTGACGCAAATCCGGATATAATTGGACCTACCAAAGGCCCAACCGCTGTTATGCCCATGTAGAAAGCCACTGCTATGCCACGATGCGAGGGGTTATCGTAAATATCAGCGTACAAACCAGTAATGACAGTTGTGGGCGCTGATGCGCATATTCCCCCAAGTAGGCGAAATATCAAGAGTAGCTCATATGAAGGAGATACAGAGCAGGCTGCCATAAAGACCATGTAACCGAGAAATGTGCTGATGAGGACAGGGCGACGACCAGCATACTCGCTCAACGGTCCAAAGAACAGAGGTCCGAGGACGAAGCCAGCCATGTATAGCGAGTTTAATAGAACGAGGTATGTATTATTTGTAACATTGAATTTTTCCGATATTGCCACTAGCGCACCCGAAGGCATGGACGATCCGAGGTTACAATTAAACGTGCAAGTAAAGCCACCGATCGTGAGGTGCATCTTTCGTGCCTAGATTTGGAGTCAGCTTGTCATTGCACCAGAGGTCGAATCATGGAACTTTTCCGTCTTACCCAAGAAAATTTGGTTGGATCTGGAATTGTGTGTTTTGAAGCTGGTACGGGCGTAGTAATGCCACTGGGAACGAATTCCGTAGCGGCTTCCTCTGACACTGTCATAGCTTTGGAGGGCGACACTTCGAAAGGTGTGTTACGAGATTACTGCGTTCCGTTAGAGAAATAAACAACCTTTTTTTCGGCATAATCTACGGAGTACGTGCGTGTAATAAATTTAGATTTTCTCCGATTACGGTTCGTTGACGTGTTGTTATTGCTCTTATTCAGTTGGACTTACACGGGCGCATGGCGGTGGGAGATTGGCTGAAATCGCCGCTCGGAGCCAAAGCAGTGCCAAACTTCAGTGACGATAATGTGTCGCATAGGCGAAGCTCGATCTAGAACGTGTAAATGGCTTTTGAATTTACAAAGAAAACCTTTTCTCACTCCGCTTTTTCACTCCGTCGTCGGGGCAGATGTTGTACTATCATCATAAGGATTGCTACGATACTTGCACGATCTGCAGATGCGTATGGATGAATTTCGCTTCTGCGTATGATGTGTCTTTTAAAAACTCATTGTAATAGGCTCCGTTACTTCTTATGAAAAGGGTGTTTATACCACGTTCACCACCTAATTTTTTTTTCCTCTTCTTTTACAATGCCTCACTTCACTTATTACTGTCGGGTCACATGTACGGTACGCCACGGAACCAGGCTTATACGCTATTGGCTCCAACCGCCGGTCTCGCAGCCTAGCGGCGCCGTGGTTGGTCAAAAACGCCGACCAAACAATCGCCGTCATCGCATCTAAGTCTCGGAGTCTGGAACAAACAACATGTGCAATATTCTTTACAATTCATCATACAAACAATGCGTCTACCGTCGAAAGAGGTGATCGGGCCGGAAAAGACCCCCGTATCACAGGACCGACGTCGGCAGCCAGTAGCAAGCCCCAGTAAGTCAGGTCAATCATGCAAGTCTCGCCAGTCGCCTTCTTGTACTTAACATTGTCCAGACAAGCGAGCTTGTGGTGCATGTCACCGAAAGAAGATCCGCTGCGATATACTATTGAAAGGATCTCCTTGCACAAACTGTCATTCAAAGGGCCTGTCAGGATGCCGCGCACACGACCGGAAGACCACAAACTCCACTCGCCTTGATGCGCTTCGTCCTCTCCCTAGCCTACGGCCCCGAACTGAGCCTGTACGAAACGCCGATGCGGCAGGGATTCCAAGCTCGTCGGGCAGTGTATACAGCTCTGCTGATTCTCCGTTACATGCTGTGAAAGAGTCACCCATCGCCTCCGGCGGCGCAGGAGACGAAGGAAATCTGGCCGAGTTCTTCGACGAAGAAACCATCAGAACCGCCGAGATCAGACAGCAAAGCCGCATATGTTACATCGGCAATGAGCCCTCAAATTTCAATTACCTCATTCGACAAATACCGGGTCACTCAACACATGATCACATCTTCCACTTTAGCAATCGACAGTATAGCCTACGAGACACGGCTTATGACATTGATCACGTCCCTCAAGATGCGTTCGCGAAGCCGCCAAAAGATATTGTTGATGATTTGGTAGAGGCCTACTTTGCCAATGTAAACAAAGGCTGGCCGATTGTCAACCAGACAGACTTTATGGACCAGCTGCATGGAACGAACCAACATAACCCGCTCTCGTTGCCGCTGTTCAATGCCGTTTTACTCGTCGGCGCTCACGTCTTATCCGCACAGCGGGCAGAGTTTCGGCCATACCAGGATGTGTTTTTCAGAAGGACCAAAGAGCTTGTGTACAGCCGAGTAGAACAAAACAGGCTTGTGTATGTTCAGGTTGCACTGCTGCTTACGTGGTACTCGGATGGTCTGGAAGAGGTTGTTGCAAACGCCTGGTACTGGATTGGCTCTGCGGCCCGTACTGCTATTGGTCTCGGCATGAATAGGGCCAGTACCAACGCGCGAACTTTGGATTCACTAAAACGCACGTGGATATGTGTATGGTGGGTTTTGTTCCAGTTTGATACGCTCATATCTCTTTCGTATGGTCGACCACAGTGTCTGTAAGTTCGCGGGTTTTCTCTTTGGAATCGCGTAAGCCTCGGGCTAACTATCTATCTTAGTAACCTGGAAGATTGTGATGTGCCAATGATTCAGCCTGATCATTTTGAGGATCTTGGTCATGTTGATGCTGATTTTGCCATCCAACACACTCAATTGTGCATCATTATTTCACAAACGATGCGCCGGCGATGGGCTTTGCGAGCGTCGGTTCAAGAACGGATCGAAGCAACGGAACACGCCGACGAAACGCTGGCCAAATTCATCCAACAACTTCCTCCAAGTTTGCAGCCATCGCTTGGATACCCAAATATTTGGCAGGCTTGTCTACACCTCACGTACAATAGCTTCCTCCTGCTGCTTCACCGACCGCCACCGCGCCCTGACCTCAACGATGCGCTGTCGAAAGCGTGCTCCAGTCCCGATATTTGTGCCGACTCGAGTGCCCTTCTAGCTACTTTGCTGGAGAGCTTACATACGCACGGGGGACTTCGTAGTCTCTGTTTCTTTGGAGTGCACACCATATTTACTGCACTGGTCTTTATTAAAAGTCAACTATGCTCTAGTAACCCTCTTGTTGTTGCAAAAGCAGCTCGCTCATTCAGGTCCCTTTCGGTTGCACTGTTCAATCTCTCATCCTCATGGAGCTTTGCAAAGGGCCTCTCACGCTGGACAAAGGGCATGGAAGATCGCATGGGCCCCGTGGAACGTCAGCAACAGCTGGCAGACATTTCTGCAGTCGAGGGAAGCGATGCTAATACCAATGGCTCAAATAAGAAATCTGGGCCGGCTTTCCAGTTGGCCTCCAGTAAAGAGAGGAGAGCGACGCGTAGTACAGCCAATGCACGTATAGAACAGCTGCCGGCTGATTTGCCTCCGCAGCAGAGCGACGTCGCTACTGAAGCACAATCCAACAATCAAGGGGGCGCAAACAGGAGCATCAACAGTTATTTTGAAAACACTTCCGGGCTTGGGCCGTTTGATTTGGACGGTCAAAGCGGCTCCATGAATTTTGCCAACATGCTAGACGATCCTCTCTTCACAAGTATTCCGCTACTGGACGGTTTTATGTTTGGCTGGGATGATGGAAATTCCTACGTTTTATAACCATACTTTTAATGATTGAGCTAAAGAAATAACGAATCTCTATAAATATTCTAAATTCTTTTCAGTTTTGGTATCTCAGCATCCGTGCGCTCTTCCATCTTGCCCCTCAGGATTCCCAGCGGTGTATCCTCACGGTCCAAAACAATCTCGACCCATTTCAGGCCACGGCGACCTTGAAAGTCTGCATTGGTCAATACTGCTTCAAGATCGCCCCAGGTTTTAGCAGACGCCGTGTACGTGTCCTCGCTCGCGCCAAAGAAAGCGGGCCCTTGGGGATATCGCCATCGAGTGACAGTGTTGTAAGGCTGCTTCTTTCCGTGGAGACAGCGCTCAATCGTGTATCCATCGTTGTTGATGAGGAATATAGTGACATCCAAGTCGTGATGAATAATAGTTGCCAGCTCTTGGACCGTCATCTGGAAGCTTCCGTCACCCATGAAGAGAACCGTTCGCGGCTCCTTGATTCCGTGATACTTGTCGGCCTTTGCGAGTTCTCTTTGCGCAAGGGCGGCACCTTGCGCCGCAGGCAACATGTAACCGATGGAAAGCCATGTTACAGGTCCAAATCCCCGTACGTGTTCTGGGAGAGGCATCTCGCGCACTCCATAGCCAGAGGTTCCAGTTTCGCCCATGACTATGTCACCTGCCTGGAGAACGTTTCCGAGGACATTCCATAGTCGATCCTGAGTGAGCGGGCCGTCTGCGGGTGTCTGCTTGATTGGCTTCAGGTGGTACCGAGGCGGTGTTTCAATAGTAGCCTTTGCGCCAATGGTTCCAAAGTCGACTGCCTCGAGGATTTGCGACAAGATACGGCTTGCCGAAACATCTCGGTAGAGCTTGCTTCCGATTTTCATTCCTTTCAGCGTAAATGCAACAGTGACCTCAGGCTTGGGCATACTCGTATATGCGTAAGAATTGGTCAAGCTGTGATGCGGACCAAACTCAAAGGCCAGATCCGCTCCTTCAAAGAATTCTCGCACAGGGGGGTCGTCGTATGCGCCAGCGTAGACACCTCGATAGTTGGATGGCTTTTCACTGACAAGTCCCTTACCAAATGCCGTCGTCCAAGTCGCCCATTTGCTCTTGGAGATAAGAGTGTCAAGCATCTCCAGTATGCCGAGAGGCCGGCTCTCGCCATCGACCATGATGATGGGCTGCTTGCTCTTCTTGATCTTGTCCAAAATGATGTCCATGACCTCTTTCTCTGCAGGATGAGGCGCGGGCTCCGGTACCTGAATACCCGAGGCTAGTCTGCTGAGCGCTGCAGGCACAATTGCTGCCACCATATCCATGGGGACCTGAATGTACACCGGCCGTGATCTAAGAAGACAATGGCTAAGGGTATCGTCAATTTGCTGGGCACAGGTAAGCGGGTCCATGAGACAGGCTTGTGCGCTGGTCACCCGCGCGTGCATGTCCGCAAAGCGCCTGTACTCGCCATCATTGAAAGTGTGATGGATCAGAAGGCGGCCATCCTGCACATCTCTTGCCGGGATACCAACAATGTGAACAACCGGGGCGAACTCGGCATATGCGCCTGCAATGGCATTAATGGCAGAAAGCTCTCCTACGCCAAATGTGGTGATGATGGCGCCTAGACCTTTGATGCGCGCGTACCCGTCGGCGGCATATGCGGCGTTGAGCTCATTCGCATTACCGACCCAGTTTAACCCGGATGGCTCAACGTAGTCCAACAAGTCAAGGTTGTAGTCGCCAGGAACGCCATGCATGGACTCGACGCCTAGTTGGCGGAGGCGTGTGAAGAGGTACTGCGCGACGGTTATGGACTCGGACATGGTTAAGGCTATTTGCTCTAGAGAATGATGCTAGTGTCTGGACATGAAACGATGTAAAAAAAAGAAACGGCAGCCATCGGCTTTTATACTGGAAACCGGCTACTTAGCCCGCTTTACTCCGCTCCACATAAGACCGGCGCCGGGACCGAACCCCCAGGATCTTCGAAGCCGCTCGGCTTGAAACGCTTCAACAAAGATCCACACTTGCACAAGCCCACACTCCGCCCTCCGACTCCGCTCCGAAAGACTGGGACTCGTGTAAGTGGCGTGTGTGGCGGCACAGCCAAGTCGCCTTCTTTGGATGCCTTCGGGAAGATGGGGACATGGCAATAACGAAGACAACGTCGGACTGGTTTGTTCTCAATTCTATCAACAACCTTCTTACTTGACAGTGACTTGTATCCCAATGCTGCAGTCAAAGGTTGCGCAGATCGCAGACAAGAGAGCTCGCTCAGAGCCTCTTCCGTCAGGCGTTGCGCCTTATACAAACTCAAAGTTTTTCAAGCTTCAGAAGGCGGGAGAAAAGCCTAAGTCTCACGATCTAAGTCACTTGTTTAGCCGCAACAGCAATAAGCAGTATCCTTCTCCGCTAAAACAGGCAGCATATGCGCCACTTATAGAAGGCACAATCAGCCTTGGTACGGCACGGCCCGCTTCGGAATTCTACCCCTGGCAAAACGTGTCAATGCAGTTGAAGCCTGGCATCGTTGGTTCCAATGCTCAGATGAACTGTGAGGCCGGCGAGGTGCCGTATGACTTGGCGGTAGCCATGAACTATGGATCCTCGACAGGGTCACCACAGCTCGTACGATTCCTCACGGAGCATACCGAGCTTGTCCACAACCCTCCTTACGACGATTGGGAGACGTTTACTACATGTGGTACAACATCGGCTATGGAGATCGCTTTTAAAATATTTTGTAATCCAGGAGATACCGTCTTGATGGAGGAGTACTCGTACTCGGGCACCATCACCGCAGCCAGGTCGCAAGAGCTCAAGTTTCTTGGCATCAAAATGGACGATAAAGGTCTATCACCCGAGGACCTTGACACAAAATTGTGGAATTGGGACGTTTCGAGGGGCAAAAAGCCCCATCTGCTTTACACGATTCCAAGCGGCCAAAATCCGACTGGTGCAACACAGCCGACCGAGAGACGGCAAGCAATCTACCGGGTTGCAGTTAAGCACGATGTCTACATTATCGAGGATGATGCATACTATTTTCTCTATCTCGGCACTTCCGCAAGTGCATGTCCGAGGACAGCGGACGACTATCTTGCCCAGCTTCCGTCATCTTATCTCGCTCTAGACACCACTGGCCGGGTCATGAGGATGGATACGCTGTCCAAGATACTCGCTCCTGGGTTACGTTGTGGCTGGGTCACTGCAAGCTCCCAAGCAATCCAAAAGTTCAAGACATATACAGAAGTCGGCGTCTTGTCGCCAAGTGGGCCATCGCAAATCATGGCTTACGAGCTACTCGACGAGACGTGGGGCCACCATAACTTTTTCCAGTGGCTAATGGATCTATCTCTGCGGTACAAGCAGCAAAGAGATGTTATGCTTGAAGCTTGCGCTCGGCATCTGCCGAAAAAGCTTTGTACCTGGAATATTCCTAATGTAGGAATGTTTATCTCGGTCAAGATCAACTTATCGGCGTTACTTGGGGAACAGAAGCCGACTGCCGATTCGGCTGCACAAGTGTACCTGGATATTGAAGACAAAATATTCAACGAGATTTGTGGTTATGGCGTTTTGGTCAGTAAAGGGAGCTGGTTCTCTGTTGACACCACCAACGTGCGTACAGTTAGCTTTCGGCTAACTTTTGCTGCTGTGGGCGAGGCAGACATGGTTGAAGCCGTTGCGCGTTTTGGTAATGCCCTGAAGAGCCAAGCCCTGTAGATTTAGATGCCTAGTTACATGCATTAAGTGCAAAGATTTAACATGATCATTCTACTTTCTTTCTATGGCTGATAGCCAACGCCCTTTCAGCTTCTTGCTACGCAGGATGATCGACAAGCGTGCTGCTCAAGGTGCGGGGAAAGTTGCAGATGGCGAGCCTTGTACTGCCGCCACCGTCGGATGTAACCTAGCGAGCAGCCAATACGATGGTGTGGAGGGTGAAAACAAGGAATCATCTCTGCCATCTGTCTCAGTATTGGCAGAAATACTGAGTCCCAAAGGCTCTTACTTGAGCCCGTCTATTGAAATAAGGCTTACTTGAAAGCTTCACAATCGCGAAATGCTATAAATTTCTGCGAAATCGGCTCTAGTCGTGCAATGCGTGCCGTGTCTCGTGTCTTATACTATTACGACATCCCTCGCGCATGCAACCGTAGCCACCCGTGCAACCTTGTTCCAGATTCAAAAGGCCCCGTGCGCATACAAATGCCGCTAGAGATATAGTTGATGCAGATCTTTATTCATTCGACCGATATTGCTCCGCAGGCTTTGAGAATCTGCCTATTTAGTATTTGTAGCTACCCCTCCCCGCCTCGGAGCCGTCTTACACAGTGGCCCGGGCAGTCCGTATACTTATGGCTAAGCATAATGTCACTGATTTCAACCTTTTTTTCTATCCATTTGGCCTTGTTTGCCCTGTTGGCATCTTGTGCTTATGGCGATGTCCCAGTGCAACATCACTTCACGCGGGGCGATGGCGACCCGTACCAATCATCTCCGCCTGTCTTCCCTTCGCGTATGTACTGGTAGCTCAAAAACAAAACTTACCACGCTAACAAAAAAAAAACGTTTCACAGCTGAGATGAGTGGAAACGGTGAATGGCAAGATTCCTTTCAAAAAGCGAAAGCAATGGTCGACCAAATGACACTGGAAGAGAAGGTAACTAAGCCAGCACTTGTAGGCCTCCTTACATAGACGCTAATGTTTCATTCAAGGTCAGCCTTACTGGTGGTGTGACTATTGACAATGGCTGTTCAGGAAATATTCCAGGCATTCCCAGGTTGGGCTTTCCGGGCATGTGTCTCAGTGACGCAGGAAATTCTGTCCGTGCAACTGATGCCGTCAGTGGTTTTACCAGCGGTATTAGTGTTGGAGCCAGGTAAGTCTCTCTGACGACTTTTTTTAGTTCCAATATGATAAATCTTACAGAAATAAGCTGGAATAAAGAGCTTTCTCTCAAGCGAGGCGCGGCCTTGGGTGGCGAAGCGAGGCGGAAGGGAGTCAATGTGCTTCTAGGACCCGTTGTTGGTCCAGCTTGGACAATTGTCAAGGGTGGAAGGAATTGGGAAGGCTGCTCTGCTGACCCATATCTTTCCGGTGCTTTGAGTGCGGAGGCTGTCCGAGGGATTCAGCAAGAGAATGTCATTACGAGCACCAAGGTGTGTTTTCACTAAGTTTCGAAGGCATATCAATCTAACCGAGAACAGCACTACATTGCCAACGAACAAGAGGCCAATCGTGGACCCGAAGGCGACACTTTGGCCCTTTCCTCCAACGTTGATGATCGCACAATGCATGAGGTATATTTGTGGTAAGTCTGTAGTGGCCCTTCCCGGTAATGCGTCATAGCTAATACATGGCCCAGGCCTTTCCAAGACTGTGTCAAGGCTGGCGGCGCCAATATTATGTGCTCCTATCAGCGCATAAACAACACTTATAGCTGTGGCAATTCCAAGACCCAGAATGGCTTACTCAAAACTGAACTTGGCTTCCAGGTATGGATTATGATGCAACACACTGTGAGCACAGGCTTATTCAAGTTTAGGGCTTCATTGTAACAGACTGGGGAGCGATGCATGCGTCAGATTATCAGCTTGCAGGTCTGGACATGGCAATGCCCAATGCGAATGGCTTCTGGAATGAGCTTCTTGTCGAATCTGTCAAGAATGGCACTGTCCCCGAATTTCGCGTAACAGATATGGCTATGCGGTATGTAGCTCTTCAAAATTCTTTAAATCGCAGTAGCTGATATGAAACAGAATTATCGCCTCATGGTATGAGGTCAAGCAAGATCAGGGATTTCCAAAGCCAGGAGTTGGAATGCCTAGTGAAGAGGACCTCCCTCAACCACACGAGGTCGTAGAAGGAAGGGACCCAGCAGATGCATCAACGATTCTCCAGAGTGCTATTGAAGGCCATGTTTTGGTAAAGAACGAAAAGGATACGCTTCCTCTACAATCTCCTAAAACGATCTCTATTTTCGGATATTCTGCAACTAGTCCTGCCCACATGACACCCGAAACAGAGCAAGATGGCGCTTACAGATATGGTTTGGCACCAGTCGTTGGCATGGATCCTGGGAAGACCCCAATCGGCCTGCAGGGAACAATGTACGGTGCTGGTGGCTCTGGAGCTGTTACCCCAGAGAGTTATACATCGCCTCAGCACGCATTGGTACAGAGAGCCTCCAAGGACGGTTTCAATCTTATTCAGGATTTGAACAACAGCAAGCCCATTGTTAATCCTGAATCAGACGTTTGCATTGTCTTTGGCAACGCATGGGCAAGAGAAGGCAACGACCGCCCAGTTTTACAAGACGATTACACAGATGATTTGATCAACAATATTGCCGACCAGTGTGCCAAGACTGTTGTCGTTATGCACAATGCTGGTGTCAGATTGGTCGATGGTTTCGTCAATCACCCAAATGTTACAGGAGTCGTCTTTGCCCATCTTCCTGGACAAGAGAGCGGCAACGCCATCACCTCGCTCTTGTTTGGTGACACAACTTTCACTGGAAAACTTCCTTACAGTGTTGCAAAGAAAGAAAGTGACTACGGAGTTCTACTAAATCCAGTCCCGCCCAGTGATCCCGCCTCACCACAAGCTTACTTTACCGAGGGCGTCTATCTCGACTACAAGTACTTTGAAAAAAGCCATATACCGCCAATGTATGAGTTTGGCTTCGGACTGAGTTACAACCGTTGGGATTATTCCAATATTCAGATTGAAGGGCCGCTTGGAAACATTGCAGAGTATCCTACTGGCGAGATTGTCACTGGAGGCCAGGCTGACTTGTGGGATATCCTTGCCACGGTCAGTTTTACCTTGCGAAACTCGGGCAAGTATGCAGGAGGGGAGGCTGCTCAACTTTATGTGCGCATCCCCGGCATGCGTGCTAAGCAGCTTCGTGGTTTCGAGAAGCCAACTGTTCAGCCCCGCCAGACTATTCAGGTTACGTACCAGTTGACGAGACGTGATCTTAGTGTGTGGGATAGCGTTGCACAGAAATGGCAACTTCAACGAGGAGAATATGAGATTTACGTCGGGCGAAGCAGCACAAAGTTGCCGCTGAAGACTTATCTCACGATTTGAAACTTTTGAAACGAGTATTTGTTGAAGACGGATACCATATGCTTCGAGTAGTTAGAGATTCTATTACTTCATAGTTTATATCCAGTTATGACCCCCGATTAACTCTATAATTATGAAATGCTCCTTCTTATATCAATCTTTGGCAAATTGCTTAGCTATCCTTCATTTAAACAATATGGAGGTGACACTGCCGATTCAAAAATGGCATTATAGTCTTCAGTATGCGAATTGTATTTACAGTATTATGATGATTTGTGAGAATTTTTGCCCATCAAAGGGCCGTTATCGCCAATGGTCTAACCAGCAACAGGATTTACATTAGGATATTCACAGAGAATGTAGGCTGGTCCAGAGTATACTTATCTTGGGCTCTCAATAAACCTTAAATGTCGTCGCCGGTAGCAACTTGAGCACAAAGGCGAATGGTATTGCAAAGCGAAATTTACTTTATTCACATTGTAAATTCTGCTAACGCTGTAAAAGAAGAATATGTATCTGTTATATCGAACTAGCAGTAGTTTGTGAGGGAAGATGGTGTAAATTGTCACCACCGGTACCTAGATGACTTGGTGGTTTCGGACTCTCGGACTCTCGGACGTTCGGCCTTTTCGGAGTTTGGTTGCGGCTCAGCTCTTGGCAAACTCAACGTCTTCAAGCCTCCCACGCGGCAATTGCGCAAGACGCGATATAGTGCCCTGATACATTGCGGTAAATGCGAATTGTTGCAAGCTTGAAAAGCTGGGTTTTATTGTACTGGACCCGTGCTATACTTCCACAAGATTGTGGCATCTAAAACTTAAGCCTAGATCGTGTGAGACACACCCGAGTTTGCCGAGAAACCAATCGGCCAGTACCGAAGATACGTCGCAAATCAGAACAAACGACTTATAAGGCGGTGGGATAAGTTTACTGGTGGTACCCAATAACATGCATCGTCTTTCGGTAAGTAAACGCACCTCTATGCAGCCGCCCACTCGGGAATCTGAATAGCCATCTAACCACGTCTTACCTCCGCTCTTCAGTGCAAGAGGTGCAAAGAACGCAAGGTTAGTGCTTCTCTCCGCAGTTTTCAATATGGTATGATTTACTCGGTGTGGCGTTTTGCTAGGTCCGATGCAACCGCGTTGTCCCCCGTTGTAATCACTGCACGTCGCATAATGCCGACTGTATCTATCCCGAGCGTGTCAAGCGACAGCCACAGCCTAGGCCTTCTGAACGCCCTGCAGCAAGGTAGGATTCATTGTTACCTCTTCATGATTGTCTCCATCAGCCACTTACTTTATATTCTCTATTACTCTTATTAGCGCTGCTACAAATGCATCCAGTAGCACGTCAACAGACGATGCCGCCTTGGGTGGCATACTTCACAGGCTTCAGCGACTCGAACAGCAAAATCAACGCCAGTATTCGCCATCTAGTAACCAAGCCACTGCACCTATTCATTCAAATCTTCCCTCCCCTCCAGCAATTACCCCTGCTCACAGCGATGGCACCACATCGTTGTCCACCCCCGCTCGATCTTCCAAGCTCGACGTGACGGCAACCCTAGCAGAAGCTATTGACCAAGTGAGACTGCAAAAGCAAAAAAGCAACACCAGGCTTATGATCACGGGGAAAGCCTTTGTTCCCCCAGAGATTGCTAAGACTTGGATGAAATGTAAGCGCCTGTCCCCAGAAGCGAGCCATCAGCATACTAACCTGCTCGTTGCAGACTATCTCAGCACCATGGCGACAGACATATTCCCAAACTTGATCAACGAGAAACTAATTATGATTGTACCTGACATTATCCATGAACCTCACATTCAAATCGACATTTCTCTACAGATCCTTTATTATGTCGTATGTTACCATGGATACATGCTGGCACCATCCACGACTCGTCAGGAACGCGAATATGCAAACTCTTGTTACGTGGCTTGTATGAGGGCGATACCTCAGTGGAAAAAGGAGGCTAGAGGCTCAAGTACCGACTTTATTGCCTCTCTACTCCTGGTATGTCGGCACTGTTTGATGCACGTGTGCGTGCGCACGCTAATTAGCTGTCAGAGTCGTATAGCCACAGCAATGTTTGATTATGAAGTTGCTTGGGACATGCACAAGCTGACCAATGACTTTGCCCGTGCTCGCAATCTCCAAAATCTGGATGGAGGAATCCAGACAGATGCTGAAGATTTTGATGAATCGGACAATCACCGCAGAGGCTTTTGGTACCTCATTCAGGTAGACCTCTACATCCGACTGCTGATGGACAAGCCTCCGACTATCACTGCAGACAAGTGGCAAGTAAACTTACCCTGGCTTGAAAGCAATTCACAAGGCCAACAGCCAGAGGGTATCACTGCCATTGGCTTTCTCATCTCGTCACGAATAACCATGATCTTGATGCGGTTTTTTACATTGCTAGACAGCCCTACACGAATGACAAAGGCAAAGTTGATCTCTGATACCGAACATTTGTGTCATGAAATTGATCATATTTTCACTGACTGGAAAGCAGTGAGTTGAGCCATTTTTTTGGATGTTTCTCCCATCTGCCTGAAGAGGCTAACATGGTGCAGTTTGAACTTTTTGCTGAGACCAGTAGAGATAGCGATGACCTCTGGGTCCTGGTCGACTGTCTCATCACAGGCTACACATCCATCATCTTCATGCTACGCAAAGTGGACGTCGTCTTCACCGGACAACCTCATACAATGACCAATGATTCACACTTGCCCTCGCACCCGGTCGCTCTTAATGCTGCCCGTCACGTCGTTCGCGTCTCCAAAGCCCTTCTAGATGCCTACGCCAATCCGGACATGGTTTCGTCAATATTTGGCGCGTACCAAGTTTACGCGGGACTATCGCGCATCTATGTTGAAGCCATACATGAGAAGGGGAGCCAGTCGCAGTCACACAGGGAGGACCTTGAGTTGATTGAATCATTTTCACAGCAGGTGCTGGCAATATGCAGTGGAAATGAAGACCTCTACCCCTTCATGAAGGCGATAAATACGTTGAATGAATGCGTCAAGGACAGGTCTTTCTAGTCTGCAAGCTCTTAATATCAGCGAATTTTCAATTCATAAACTCAACCCAACTGCACTTGGCGTGCTCTTTATGGCAAGAGTAATACGTGCGTAAAATCCGCCGTTTAGAGGTTGCAGCTCATCGCATAGAGCATCATAATCATGAGGTAGATTTTTAAATTTGTCAATTCGCGCCCGCTAAATAGAAGGTTGATTAGGTCAACTGTGACATCTTCAAGTTTTGGTTCTCGTTCTCCAGAGTCTCGCGAATAGCCTCAGCAAGGGCAACAAAGCTGTTTTGGGCATATTCAGGAGATCCATCGTGGGCTAGTCTTCGATGCTCGCCTATCCTTTGTGTGGCGCATCGCTCCGAACAGTATAAAATGGCCCTTTTCCGTTTTAAGCAGTCTTTGCAAGCAACTGTCGTCGCTGTGCTATTCCCCATCTCCACATCCTCATCAGTGAGTTGGACACAGTGATCTCCAGCGTCACAATCATGGTCTCTGGCGGCGTGCTCGTCCTGAAAATAGGTTAGTCTGGCGTCTAACAGCATAATCTGCGCTGGCTACTTACGTGGCCATCATGGTAGCACTTCTCGGAGCAGTACACCGTCAGTTTTCCTACGCCTCCCATCTGCATTATCGCCTGACACAGAGAACACGACAGCACATCACTCGGAGACACCGTTCCTTTGCAATTTGTACACGATGGCAAGTCGTAGAGCTCATCTTTGGCTTGAACCTGGTTGAGAAGTCCCTTAGACCGCAACCTATTTTGTTCAAATGCAGTCTTTGCTCTTCGTAGCTCGTCTAAGCGCTTGATGTGATGGTCACGTTGCGGTTGCGAGCTCCTGCTGCGATGATTCGCCTGTGCAATCTTGCCCATGATTTCGTCAAGCGATACGTCGTCTTTGGACTTGTACTCGTCGAGGTATTCTTTTGCATGGCTCAGCACATCATCTTCCGAGCCATTTGTGAAGAACTCTGAGATATAGAGCTTTTTCAACTCGGCAGAGTCTCCTTTCGCGGCGGCCACTTTGTCTGCGAATGTGTCTACCTTTGCTGACCAGTCTTGGGGCTGTCCCACTCCTTGCCACATCATATCAACCAGCTGCTCCCTACTTTGATCAGGGTCATCCAACATGCCTCTCAGCTCATCTTGCAGCATACCGTGGTCTGCTACCTCTAGGAATTCAGGGTGTCTTCGTAGGACCCAGCGGTACCAGGCCTCCTTCTCGGATTCTATCCGAGATTCGATGTACTTGACTGACCGCTTGTAATCCTTGGCATCTGAAAAGAGATCATCCAGCTCCTGGAGAAACGCTCTCCTCTGTGAGAACCACTCCCGTTCGTGACTCTCACAGTAGCGTTTTCGCATTCTGTCCAAAACCTTGCCGTAACATCCCTCGCATTCAACGACATGGCGTTTACCACAGTCTTTCTCGCACGACCGCTTCAGTTCCTCCACATCTTCTGAGCAACGCGCTCTTTGAGTTTTTGCGGCATTCAGTTCTGTCCAGTGCTCTGGCAGGGTTTGCATTGATGCCGCCATTTTATGCAACTTGGCGTATCAGAGAGCGTGATGTCGCGTCGCGTCCCCGTGGCGGGCCGCTGTATGATCTCTGGCCCAATACGTAGGGTTTCAGAATAAATTGGCTTCTGAAGTAATTACCGATTCAATTTCAGATATTTGATAAAATCATACTCTTTTCGTAGTACAAAACGGCGTCCAACAGTAGTTATGAAGGGTCAAGAATACAAGTGAAGCAATATGCCGAAAATCTGCCGGAGAGACCCACCACCAATTGGTTGGGTGGTAGAAGCTCTTGCAGCAATCCTTGCTAAATTCTTGCCAGTACGAACGGAACCACAGAACGAATAAAGCGCGAATCGGTGTTAAATATCCCTAAATCAAGTTCTTCTACCTCCATACATACTTGATACATCTATAGACTCGCACAACTCGCCATGGTAAGTGCTTGCGACAACTTCACAAACAGTGTTCAAGGCTGCTAACAGGCACGACCAGGCCGACAAGCTGCGAACCCAACAAGAGCTCGAGCGCCTACAGGCCAAGTTTATTGGCACTGGACATCCTGATACTACAAGTTGGGAGTGGCGAACCAATGTCCATCGCGATACATACACATCTATTGTCGGCCACCGTCCTCTGCTATCATATGTGTCCCTTGCCGAGAACGAACCTCTGAACAAGACTCGAGCGAAGCTGATCCGGGTATGACTATTGTGTTCAATGCACTCTATTTACTGTCTGGTGCTAACTATGCTTGCCAGAAAATGCTGCAACCGGCCGGGCCACCACCCCCTCGCGAAGACTAGCCGAAACGATGATGTGAAATGTTTTCTATGCTCTGATTTATTGGCAGGCGTTTTTGGAAGAAGATACCCGTGGAAGGGAGATTCTGGAATAAATTATTTTACTTATGTCTAATCATGACTTCGTTTCCATGACGCAAAATGGTCGTTTACATCGTTTCACACTGTTATCTCAAGCCTCAGTGTCTCCCTCTGCCGCTTCCTGGGTTGCAGGTACAGCAGGCGCCTGTTTTATACCCAGGCTAGCCCTCAGCTTCTTCTCCAAATCTTCTGTCGAGCCGCCATAGACTTCCCTCACAACTCCCATCACGCCATCGAGGCCAATCTCTTCCTTTGCTCGAGGCCCAACAAGCCACGAAACAACATGTTCGCCGTCCTGGCCAACGGGTGGCCGATCTACCTTCTTGACAACGTAGCCCTGCTTCTCCATTCGCTTTAATGTTAATTCCGTCTTTTCACTGCCCACGTTCTTGTCCGCGTTCAGCCGCAAGAGGTATCTCATGAGCTTCTGCTCGCTGAGCTCACCAGCGTTAAGCCAGATCAAGGCAACAACCAGTGTATAAAATGCCGAGTATGTAGCTTCGGTGTCTTCGCTTGGGGCTTTGGATGGGCCGATTATTGTAGCTGCTCGATAGGCATCAGGTAACACGGACGTGAGGATGTATGCGCCCGAACCGGCCTTGGGCTGTGAATTGGACTTCATCGCTAGCTTTGCTGTGAGTAATCATAGCTGCAGACGTTGGTATTGGTAGTTGATGTACCTTGTCTCTTTTCCTGTAATGACATCTTCTCGCGTACTGGAAGCTCTCGGAACTCCATTCCCCAAACTTGGCGGAGTTGCTTTTGCGCCAGGGCAAAGACTCGTCTAAAGGCTCTTCCCTGATTTACCAGCACTGGAGCCAACAGTCAGCAGCAGCGTTTACATTTATAGCACAGGGATAGAGTCCTGACCTCGTTCTTTAATTCCTTCACGTCGGATCGGGGTTCTTGAGTATTCACAGGAGATTGCGTAGCGAACAAGCTTTTTGGCGAGCTGCTCGTCAACGTTGCTGGCGCGGCCTCCATCCTCGCTCGCTTCATCGCCGCTTTCGGGTAGATTTTCTTCGTCGGAGCTTGCGCGGTTTACTCGTTGGCGTGGCCGGGCTTCCTCTTCTGAATCGTCCTCTTCGGCCTGGAACAGCGTTTAGACTGGTAACAGGAAGTGCTTGCTTCTTTGTTACTAACCTGACGACGGCGCCTCTGTGACGGTG
Source organism: Lecanicillium sp. S3808 (assembly GCA_023628775.1). Lineage (NCBI taxonomy): Eukaryota > Fungi > Ascomycota > Sordariomycetes > Hypocreales > Cordycipitaceae > Lecanicillium > Lecanicillium sp. S3808. The sequence goes on from JAMAJY010000009.1 coordinate 670,129, forward strand.
GCATGTTTAGATTTTCTAACAGCCTGGTGCCTAAATGAAGGCAGCTCTGGTATTTAAATGCAGCTTTACAGCTTAAAATTCAAGGCACAGTGGAGAGTTTGGGTATGGCAATGCTGAGGGGTATGAAGTCACTGGGCGCGGGTGCAGACGCGTCAAGCTAGACTCTCCCTTATCGATACGGGGACAAATTTGTCTCGCTCCCATTTCCGCTTCTGTATCGCAGCCAGCAACCGCCATTCTCTGCACAATTGGCCCAGACAATATTGAGAAAATGTTGTCGGGCTCAGTGCGGGCTTTGCTTGTATGCCCTTCATGCAGGCAGGCAACAAGGCGAGGGGCCAGCAGGCAGTTCACCGCCAGGAACCTACTACGAGTCTCGTCGCTACCTCGCCGGAGCTATGCCTCAGACGGCCCGCGGTATAGCAAAGAAAAGGTTGAGAATCTAATACGGGGCGGTCGCCGAGAGGAAGGGAATAATTCGTCTCCGGAACCCAATGCCAAAACGAAAACGTCGTCCTCATCGACAGACAATCGCGAAAACCATCATGAATCCGACACCTCTGCTCGCCGCAACGGAGTTGACGGCTCTGAGGAGCCAGATGCGCACACCCCAGAACGCCCCTCTTCTGCGCCTACCGAATCGCCAGATAAAGAACCCAGAAGAACGCGAGCACCCCATCTTCGGCCGTTTCGACACGAGCTACTACAGCATAAGAACCTATCGGTTGACGCGCTCGGGAAGCCGGTCGACGCTATTCTGATCAAAAACCCAAATAGACTTAGAAAACCCAAGAAGCAAATCCCAGTTATGGAAGAGGATAAAGGCGCCACAAGATCACAGGCCAAACTGAGTTGGGAGAGTCTCCTGCGGGAGGGTAAACCAAGCAATGATCCAACTACCGAAGCAATGAATAACATTGAGGAAATGCGACCTCTGAATACAAGGGTCTTATCGCAAAAAGAATTTGAAAACCTCGCTTCTGATTTAGTCGAGGGCTTCACCCACAAGCAGCTGTCAGCTTACATCGCGACTTGGCACTCGACCCAAACTCCAGAGGTGGATGCTATGATGGAATATTCCTGGGCAAAGAGATTCATCTCGTGGGAACCAACTGAAGATTATACGCCGACAAGTAGCCACCACAAGGCGAGGGTAGCCAATGCTATTTTGCAGAAAATATGGAACATTGACATTCGTGAGCGGGTGGAAGGCCGTGGGCAGGCGGTCATTTGGATGGAACCAAACACATATCACCTGTTAGCAAGTACGTGGCTGTCAGGAAATTAACACCATTCAGTTATACTAACGTCCATCAGAAACATCGAACCAAACCTTGACAACACTTCGTAACGACTTCCTCGATCCTACAAACAATGAGAGGATTATATCCGACCCCACCGAGTCACGATTAACCATTCATAGCCGCAAGTCGACGTTTTCGATAATACTTGCGCGGTTGGATGAGTTTGCGAAGTCGATAGTGTCGCAAGAGATTTCAACAGAGACGTTGCCGGGTGATATTGTGGATAACGAGGTCCTAGAGGGGCTCAGAAGGATCACCGAGACAGGCATCACAGTCGCCGGCGATAAAAAAGTATGTTACCTCATCCACTGCCTCGCGTTATTCACTGCTAATCAATGCCGTAGACAGTAACTGTATCCTGGTTACCTGGTCCAGATCGGCCACAGGTTGCAAATACAAATCAAGACTTGTCGAGCCTACCAGAAGATCCAGCGGGCATTGTTCGCCGGCTGCTGATGGTTGCCAATGACGACAAACCCATAAACTACAAGTCTAAAACTATAACACCATTTCCAAAGGACAAATCAAATATACGGTTTGTGCCACACCATCACGAAAAGAGAAACATGTCCTGGAGAGACGAGCTCTTCAAATGGACAAGGCACGTATGCCCCACGGGAAGGTCGCTTCCATCTCGTCTGGAGCCTCTGAAGCTCGCCAGCGGATTGTCGCTCCCCAAGCCACCATGTCCCATTCAATCGTCAGGGCATGCAACCAGCATTTCTGCCACATTTGGCCATATTCTACAGGCTCAAAACAAAAAGTCAGGACCAGGCCGCCGCATGCTCTCCCCGGTGGTGCCTCATCCTGCAGCTCTCACTGCCATAGCCCCCGACGATCAACCAATCCATCAAGCAGCAGCAATCATTCTCAAGTTTACACCCGATCCCACAGACTCAACAGACACATCAAACACGCCAGACTCAGTAATACCCCAGGTTCATCTCCGGCTACCGATCGACCCCGACACAGACATGAGCCTCTTTCGCTTCCCGCCCACCTCAACCCTCAACGGCATCATCCCCTCCCACACACGCGACGCTCTCTTCCCAACCGAGAACGTCGACGTGCGCATAACGCAGGAGCATGTACTCCCCTTGGACGTCAACCAGCCGTCGCTCCAGGACTTCCTCTCTGCATCCGAGTTCGACCTTCTAGAAGGCCGGCTCCGCACACCTAGCCAGGTTACATTCGCCGTTCCCTCCAACCCAGAAGGCGAAAGCAGCTCGCAAACACAACAAGTCCTCTACATGTTTGCAGGCCTGGAAATCCACCAGACGGTAGAGACGACATGGAAGTCCAACACGCTGCGCTACACGAGCATCGAAGCGGGCCGGTACGGCGGCCAGCGTCAAGAGCTCTCTCTCCATCCGTCATTCTCTTCCTCGTCCGACTCTGATCCTTCTACTACCACTTCTGCTACTACTGAAATGTTCAATGAACAAGACTTCCTACAGGCAGTTCAGGACATAGTCACGGGGGATCTCTTCCCTTGGAACGACGGGCACACTCTCATGCGAACACCCGACGACATCGACGGCGAGGAGGGCTATAGTGCGGACTTGCTGGAAGATGGTGGGGCGGCGTATCGAGAGGAAGATCTCGCCGACGAGTTGCCTTCTGTTGTGCCGCCGGAAGTGGTGGGTGATGCTGGAAAAGGGTCCTCCTCGTCAGAGAGCCAAGTACACCACGAGGACGATGTGGCGGGACAAAGTGTTGATGGGGAGGGTGGTGGTGGTACGAAGAAGGAATAGAGAAGAGACTTGGAATTGTTATTATACTAGATGGAGATAGATGGACGCTGTTGTATATTAAATGTAAACTAAATGTAAGTTAATATTAGAACTGTTGGAAAGGAAATGCTTCTTCGATGCGGCGTGTCGTGGGGTGGTGGACAACACAAAAGTTTGGCAGAATTTAAAACTCCGCAACCAGGGCGATACAGAGTACACAAGTTTCACAATAGAGGAACAGATTTGCAGGTACAAAAGAAATTTTTTAATACTTCTAGACTCTCTATCTTTTTTTCATAGAAACAGCATGAGAAAACCGTAAACTACAGAACATTATCCCATAACCTGGCCCTCTCATCATGTAGCAAAAATCATCGCAGTCGTAGAAGTGTAGTCTTTCCATCAAACCAGTGATCCTTTCAAGTTTCAACTGACCATGTCCTCTTGTCTCAAGAAATAAGAGGCAACATCTTTATGGGAAAGAAATCGCTTATTTCTTGGTGGCCTTGGCAGCGGACTTGGTGACCTTGCCAGAGCCGGCAGCAGCCTTTTCAACAGCCTTGATGACACCGACAGCGACGGTCTGACGCATGTCACGGACGGCGAAACGGCCCAGAGGGGGGTAGTCGGTGAAAGGCTCAACGCACATGGGCTTGGAGGGAACCATCTTGACGATGGCAGAGTCACCAGACTTGATGAACTTGGGGGCAGTCTCAACAGCCTTACCGGTACGGCGGTCAATCTTCTCCTTGATCTCGGAGAACTTGCAGGCAATGTGAGCAGTGTGGCAGTCAAGAACGGGGGCGTAGCCGTTGCCAATCTGGCCAGGGTGGTTGATGACAATGACCTGGGCGTCGAAAGAGGCGCAGCCGCTGGGGGGGTCGTTCTTGGAGTCACCAGCAACGTTACCACGGCGGATTTCCTTGACGGAAACGTTCTTCACGTTGAAGCCAACGTTGTCACCGGGGACACCCTCGGTGAGCTGCTCGTGGTGCATTTCAACGGACTTGACTTCAGTGGTGACGTTGGAGGGAGCAAAGGTGACGACCATGCCGGGCTTGATGACACCAGTCTCAACACGACCGACGGGGACCGTGCCGATACCACCGATCTTGTAGACATCCTGAAGGGGAAGACGGAGAGGCTTGTCGACAGGACGCTTGGGGGGCTCAATGTTGTCAATGGCCTCGAGGAGAGACTTGCCAGTGACCTTGCCGGACTTGCCCTCCTTCTCCCAGCCCTTGTACCAGGGGCAGTTGGCGGAGGGTCCAGTAAGCATGTTGTCGCCGTTGAAACCAGAGATGGGGACGAAGGGGCAGGTCTTGGGGTTGTAGCCGACCTTCTTGATGAAGGAGGAGGTCTCCTTGATAATTTCCTGGTAACGGTTCTCAGACCACTGGGCAGTGTCCATCTTGTTGATGGCAACAATGAGCTGCTTGACACCCAGGGTGTAGGCGAGCAGAGCGTGCTCACGGGTCTGGCCATCCTTGGAGATACCAGCCTCGAACTCACCAGTACCGGCAGCGATAATGAGAATAGCGCAGTCAGCCTGGGAAGTACCAGTAATCATGTTCTTGATGAAGTCACGGTGACCGGGAGCGTCAATGACAGTGACGTGGTACTTGGGGGTCTCGAACTTCCAGAGGGCGATATCGATGGTGATACCACGCTCACGCTCGGCCTTGAGCTTGTCAAGAACCCAGGCATACTTGAAGGAACCCTTGCCGAGTTCAGCGGCTTCCTGTAATGGTGACAGTCAGTAAAGTTGCTCGATATTTTTTTTTTTTCGTCAAGACGCCCGCGACGACAATATCAAGCTGCCACACAGCAAACGGCCAGGTGTGCATTGTGGAGGGGTTTTACTCGGCCCCACCAAAAAAAGATAAGGCACCGAGAAAAATTTTGCCGCACCAAAAGGAGGGGTAGCGGGCAAACCGTTGGCGGCAACGCATTGAAATGGGCGTCAAGAGCGATGAGACGTAGAGGAAAATGCTTACCTTCTCGAACTTCTCGATAGTACGCTTGTCAATACCACCGCACTGGTAGATCAAGTGACCAGTCTAGAGATGAAATGTTAGTAATTTGTGGTAATGGAAAACCCCCTGTAATGCTGGCAAACAGGCGGGGTAGAGGGGAACTCAGTCCCGAGCGGGAATCAGAGTTGGAAGGGAAACTCACGGTGGTAGACTTGCCGGAATCGACGTGGCTGTCTATTCGTTAGTTGGATGGTTCTTTTACCACGATGGACGTCGAAGTAAAGCTGAAAACATACCCCTGGAGAGATGGTTAGCACAAAACAGTCCTGTGAGCGGAGGGGCAAGCGGGGTGAGAAGAACATACGATAACGACGACGTTGATGTGAGTCTTGTCGTCCTTGCTGCAGTAAAGGTCAGTATTGAAGTTCCTTGCTCAAAGCGCTCGATGGTGCCAAGTCGCTGATGAAGCTCAAGTCCAAGGCCATCGGCGAGCGGACGAAGCAAAAAACATACCCCATTTTGACGGTATTAAGTTGTGTGAATTCGTAAGAATCTGTGTCTGTTCGTGTCGGAACGTCTTGACGGAAACGACAAGTCAGTAACGAGAAGCTTGCTGAGGGATGGCAGAGGCCTTTAAAGGAAGAGGAAACGTACAAATTCGCAGATCGGATGCTTGAAACCGGGTATGCGAGACAAAGAGCAGAGAGAGAAATTTTCCAAAAGCAGAGGTGGGAGGAGTAGTTTTAAAAGGTGGGTGGAGGAAGAGGGGTGGAGTGACTGCGACTGCTAAGCCGGCGCGGGGCAACCAGCGAGGGGACCTTCAGTGTTCCCACTAGCCCTAACAGACCAGAGGTTGTGTATTTTTTTTTTTTTTCCTCGCTGCACAAGAAAAAAGTTTTTTCTGCCTGGGGACAGGAGGGGCGGGCATCTCAGAGCTCCCACAATTTATGGCAAAGCGACCAATCAAGACACTGCATTTGGCTTCTTTTGCGTCTTTTTGCTCCTACGAGGTAAGTTGACGATGATGCACCGGAGACTATAGTCCACGCAGAGGGGGGCGCCCAGCAGAAAGAGCAGGGTCTGGTCTGGTGCAAGCGCTGCGGCGTCACCGATCCCGTCAGTACCCATCTGTAGATCCAGGCCTTCTTCCATTGCGTGGCTTGTGGGAGAAAACACCAAAATCTACGGAGTAGCTTACTGTATACAGCACTGTAGGTGTTGTAGAGCTGTTTCTAGCGCTGGACAGTGTCCAAGATGTTGCAGTCTTTAATGTTCCTGCGTAACTCGCTCTGTAGCAGTGGTACTCCGTAGGTAGTCGAGGAAGTTTCTCAACCCCTCCATTGCCCCTCCTCGCTACGTACCTCGTAAACAGGCAGATCGTGAGACATCCATGGCCCCTCGCCACCGCCGAGTGCCTACGACTTATCTTCACTTCGTAGTAGCCAGGATGCTCTACAGCCACAGAGCCGCATTGAATATGTTCGTAGTGGCTAGAAGACAATACAGAAGCTATCGCTTGCATGAAACACCGCCTCCTACATTGCCCCGGCCGCCACAAGCACCCTTGAGGGCCTCACCAGCAAATCCAGCCCGCCATCCCACTCTGCCAATTACCTGACCCTTTTTTGTTTGGGGGGGTTCTGCGGCCGCAGAGGTACATGCCATCTGCTAGTAGATACATGTGGAGATACGACTACTCCCGCCGCGTCGTCTGCAAATGGCACCCTGCAAGCTGCCTCAAGCAGTGGGAAAAAGGGCAAAAAAATTTCTACAGGCGAACCACAAAGAAAGTGCTCTCTCCATCGTGTGGCCAGTACTAGGTAGCTACGAGGTGTGGCGGTCCGTCTGTGGCTCCCTCATGTCCAATCAGCTTGCACATGGTTACCGCCAATCCGCCTAGCGCAAGAACCTGAAGTCTGGTTGTGTGGCTGTTCTGCCTGTCACGCCGAGCCGAGTCACCCACACTGTATTATTTATGAGGTGAGTCTGCCGGAGGAGAGCTCTACGAGCAAGGAATGGTGCAAAGACGGTGCTTTTGGTCTACTTCGTAGTACTGTCTTGTTGTTTTATTCTAGTTTTTGTTTTATTTTATTTTATTTTTAATGCTTTTGTTCCAGGTGAGAACTTACCAATACCCTACGCAACATTCACCCGCCTAGGTGCCTACTCTATACCCACTTCTTCTTCTTCTCTTCCTCTAGAGCAACGACATCGTCCAAACACGGCAGACAAGAACAAGGCAACGCATCTGGAACCCCAATAACGTCACTCAAGCTTCCTTCCCACGTCGTAATAAAACCGCTTGCCACCGCAACTTTGTCCTGTTTCCATATTTCCATCCGGTGGAGCTTCCCTGTGGATTCGCTGAGCAAAAGGAACTCCCGAGTCCGTACGAGTACAGTATAGCGTACGAGTTCACGACGATGGATGAATAATATTAGACAAAGCTTTACATAGAAGAAGCTGGTTGATGCAAGACCGGCCAAGATGGCTATTGGCGGCTCATTAGTGTAAGAAATCTTCGTCAGCAACATCTTCATCAGCAGTTCTAAGTGTAACATACTCCGTCGTCACTTCCATAACCTGCCCGGATCGACAAGCCAGTGCTCTGGTACCCTTCGTGTCATCAATTCATAAAACGTAAGCACAAGTCACAGGCCAACATCACCAGCCGTACATAGTAAAAGCCATGATAGAAGTATCAGTCCTCAACAAACGTCACTCACTCCCATTGCCCGAATAATCCTCTCCGCAGCCTCTCCCGGCGTAAGCTCAGTAACATTCACATCGATCCCCAGCCCAGCGAACCGAAACATGGTAAGCTTGTCCAAGAAGCCCTCCACCGTCTTCACATCCGTGAGCTTCCTCCTCTCGCCATTTTTACGTCCAGGCGACACGACCCTCTTCAAGTTTTCTTCCTTTGAGCAAGCCAAATACACTGGCAGAAACGGCCTCGATCCACGCTCTGCTGCCGTTTTGGCGGCTGTTGACCACTTTGTCCCTAACTCTCCGTCGGTGAAGCAGTCTGCGATATAGTAAGTATTAAGCATCATGCTAACCGTAAAATAAAAACTAAAAATGACACTCAGTGACCTCAAGTCACACGTACCCGTAAATATCACAACACGCCCAAGCTGCTCCTCCACATCACCACATTTACTCTCCTCATCCGTCTCTGGATAGACCAATCTCCTATATGTCGCGTCGCGCACCCTTTCACGCTCGCAGTTATAGTCTGGATGATCTCGGGCAAGAGTCACTTGATCGATGAGCGAGTGATTGTCCACCAGCACCGAGCCCGGGAGTAGGCGATGGAGCTCTTTGGCAATGGTATACTTGCCCACGCCTGGGTAGCCGTTGATCCATATCAAGTGTCCGCGTTTCGACATTGTTAATTCTATGCTATATTGCTATTTTTTTTCTTTCGTTACTGTCACTCGGGAAACAAAGTTAGAGACTGGCCTTTTATTTTCATAGCTTGAGGCTGAAAAGTAAGCGTCCAAGTGCATTCAGCCCGCTTAGCCTGGTGCCGTGAGTCAACTCTTTCACTTTTGGAGTCACAGAGCCGAGATCGTCGCCCTACAGAAAACATTAAACATACAAGCGGTCATTTGAACAGCACTACTAGTAATAGATGCATTGGTTGTATTATAATTCGTCAATTAATCCAAGATGCTACACAGTATTTCCAAGCCATACATTATTGGCTCTTAGCAGCCGGCTTCTCCTTGAGGGATGCCTTGGGAGTCTTGAGGCCAAACACGGCCGCCGTGACAACCAATGCCGTGCCCGTAGCTCCCATGGTATACGCAACCTCACGCCCAGCCCACCAGTACACACTGGTAAACAGAATCGGACCCAGTCCACGGCCCAGCTGGCCCCAGCTGCGCAGGACACCGAGCTTAGCACCACGTTCCTCGTCATTCGCCTCGAAGCTGCTGAGCGCATTGAGTCCAGTAACGACCGTCGCAGACGTAATAGCCAGGCAGGTTGCGGCCCCGTACAGCGCGCCAACAGTGTTCAGGCGTGCAAGCAGGACAAAGCCAGCAAGGCAGGCAATGGTACCGATCCGAACGGAAAGGAGCGGAGGCAGTCTGCGGGTGACACCACCCTGCAAGATAGATGCGACGAGGCCAATGAAGCCGAGCAGGCCTCCGTTCTTGCTAGACGTAAAGGCAAACAACTCGTACGTCATGAAAGACAACGAGCTCTCCATACCAGAGAAGAACAGCAGGAACAGAAAGTGGACCGCATTCAGCAGGGCGTGCGAGTTGGTTCTCTCAACAGGCTTCACGGGCGTCTTTCCCTTGGACTTGGGGTCGTCCTTCTTCAAGCCTTTGCTGGTAATAGCGGGCAACGTCTCGGGTAGCGCAACGTACAGGTAGATGGTCTCGACGACGATGAGCGCAAGGCTGAACCCGGCAGCGGCAGCAAAGGGGTTGGCGGCAACAATCGACACGTTGCTGAGGTAGGCTCCTAGAGCAGGGCCAAAGGTGAATGCAATGGAGAAGCAAGCACCAATGATAGCCATTGTAGATCCGCGGCTGGCCTCGTCAGAAATGTCGCTCGCCATGGCAGTAGCCAGCTGAACATTGCCTTCAGAAAGACCACCAACAACGCGGCTCGCGACAAAAGTTCGGAAATCAACTGCGGCAACCCAGAGCAACACGGAGAGGATATTGCCACACATGGACGCGAGCAGCGCCTTTCGTCGGCCGAAACGGTCAGAGAAGCGTCCAATTAGTGGTGAGGCAATAGCTTGGAGTAGCCTAAACGTCAAGTTAGCAAACCTAACTGAAGTTATTGACCGCAGCTCCAGATACGCACGAGAACAGGGAGCCCAAAGCTCCGCCCAGCAAGACAATGTCATATCGAGACTCAATCGGGCGCGCAAACGCAGCCTTGTAGCTGTTAAGACCGCTGATTATGCGCTGCAGTAACGTTTGGGGGCCCCCGCCGAGAAGAGCTGGAGCTTCGCTGTCGCGGTAGAATTCGAGCAGTTTGGGGAACAGAGGAAGAATAAAGGTAAAGGAGATCTAGACGCACGGAACAATGGTTAGCATGTTGTGCTCTGGTGTTGGCGACACCCGGTGCTTGCCCGAGGAGCGTCGCTTGGAAGTTGGTCAGAACTTACCAAGTCCAATAGTAATGAAAAGGCAATGACCTTGAGGACCCTTTTCCTCGTAGCTGCATCGACGACCGCCATTGTGCTGAAGCTGTGTGTGGTGGTAGGATTGTAGCTTTCAGAGCTGGACGCGACGCGTGCGAGCTGTGCTGGAGCTGTACCTCGAGAGCGGGTGTGACGTCAAGGCTCTTTCAGGTGTACCTCGTAGGTAGTAATTACCTGAGAAAGTTGTCCACGTCTAGCGCCCAAATTGGCTATCCAGGGTAACAAACCAAGGTGAATTTGGAAATAAAACAAAGAGATATGAAACAAGTGAAAGCTATTTTCCTAGGTAGCTAACTCGTATGTATGTATGCGTCAAGAGGACACCGTGACAAGACGCCCAGCCATTTGGAATCAGTGGAAATAACCCGAGCCTCTGCGGCCATTACCTACATGTTTCAGGGGAAAGGGGACGTGCAGTCGCCTACATAGCCGCCTGTCGCGCGCCGTAGCACATAGAAGGCTCCAGTGTAAGTTAGCGCCGGGCCCCCGCCCTGAATCTGCCCTCGGAAAACTGGACTCCCGAAATGCAAGGCAAAGCCCCCGAGGCACGCGGCACTTTCGGTTCCTTTTGGGATGGTTGTTTAAGGAGCTGTATGGTCTATAGGCTATAAAGTATATTCGTTGGCGCAACCAAAGGCTGCGCCAATGATTGCGCAGGCAGTAAATGGCATATTGGGTATTTAGCCGATGCCGCCGATGCTGTCTACCTCAGCCCTATGTCTGGCTCATGCAACATCTTGCGTGTCTGTCGACGAATAACCAAGTGACAAGAAGGTATTGAGAAACAAAGCGAGTATGAACTACTTGACCGTGTTCTTGTTACCGTATCTTATATGCCATCAGGGTTGCTTTGCTCCGCCAACTATTACTTGCCTGTGAAAGCAACCCATGCCAAGGTGGGCTAGAGCACATCAATTCACATTTGGGGGGAACCAATGGCAAGAGCTCTCTCTACCTTGGAATAGAATATCATATCAAGCGCATGTCAGTCAAACCTTAATTACACACAAGAGATTCGTCCACTAACGGTCACTGTAAAGTAATTCGGGACACCACACATCCGGTGGCTTGCTGCTGGGATCCGCCGGACCCATGCTAGCGCAGCCGGCACTCGCAAGATCCGGCGATGGTTCAGGCCAATTAGCAGGGCTTTAATTACCCATTTTGTGTCTTTGTTTTCTCTGGGGTAAAATTTAAGTTCTGGCCTGTGGCGTCTTTCGAATCTATGAAGCAATTTTGAACAGGCTCTTATGTTAATAACGACAAAAGAAATCGGCACACTGCAAATGCCATTCAGCAAGGTATTGGATATTGTTGTATCATCCGCTTCACCCAAAATGCCGTCAGCATCGCTCGAGCAGGAATCGGAGCCCTTTACTGCCCTAGAACAGAAGGCCCCATATTAGCGTGGATGCGTATCTTTTATCGACAAGAAACTCACCTTCCATGGCATGGGAATAAAGTAGTCCGACGCCATCCGACAGTCTCGAGTCGTCGTTTCAAAGATGCGCAATACGCCTACATCTCCATCGCGAGAGTCCCCCTCAATGCTTCCGCCAACAACGCCTCCGCTTCCCCATCGGCGGAAGAGCTTGGCTAGCATGAGAAACAGCTCTGCATGGGCGAGGGCCATGCCCAGACAGTTGCGCGTTCCGCCACCAAACACGGTCAAGTACTTGTCAAGTCTCTCACCATCCGTAAGCCAGCGCTCTGGATAAAACCCTGTCGCGTCTTCAAATATTCCCTCGTCCATGATAGTCATGTATGGACTCATGCTAATAACTGTGCCCGCCGGAATATGATGTACTTTGGTCGTAGAGTTGTCGGTGATATCGAATGCCTCGCCTGGCGCGACTCGGGGCAGTCTTCCGCTGGTACCGATGCTGTGCCTCAAGGTCTCGTTAATCACAGCTTTCAAATACGGTAGGTTCTCAAGCTGCGACAATGGAACTATGTTATTTGGATCCGGCATCGCTTCAAACAACTCATCTCGAAGTTTCTTGAGCGCCGAGGGCCTATTCACGAGATGAAACGCTGCCAGTGACATTGCCCAAGATGTTGTCAAAGTGCCGCCTTGTACTAGAATTTGGCCCTCTTGAGCGAGCCTTTCTGGGGTCTTTTCTTCGTTGGGGAGTAGTTTTGACGAGAGCATTTCATGAAAGATTGTCGGGTGACTAAGGTCTAGCTGCCACTTTTCAGTGAACTGAGAGGCCTTGATATCCCGGATTTGGTCGACAATCTCATTCTTCATTTTGAGGAACGCGCCCCAGCCTAATTTACAATATTGTTAGCAGACACAGTCGTAAGTTATTAGAAGGCAAACTCGCCTGGGACCCAACGACCTGAAAAGGACTCGGGTAGCGCATTGACGATTGTAAGTGCAATATGGGCATGCTTGATAATAGGCCCCATATGTGTTCCTTGCAAAAGACTGTTGGTTGTATATGCGCCGAATCCAGGTTCCTCAACTAAAAAGTGTCAGCAAGTATCATCGTGGAAGAGTGTTCCCTTACTGAGATGGTTGCATCGGGCAAAGGCGTATTCGTTGATGACATCTAGAAGAGACGTTAGAGATGCGAATATGCTGAGATCCGTAGGTTTCCTACCGTTTGTAAACGCAGAAAACGGATACATGACATCAAGCGGCTCGTTTCCTCTGGAATCAGCATACTGTTGCAGCCTGTTTAGCAAAGCATCAACACGTTCCTCGATGACTGGCTGCAGGTCTCGGACTCTCTGCGTAGAAAAGAAAGGATTCAGAGCGCCTCTTCGAAGCTTGTGGTGGTGATGGTCTATAGTTGCCAAGGCACTGTCTGTTTGCAAGGTCAGTTTGGATGCTGCTCACAAGGTTTGGCAAGAGTCACCAACGTGGAGCACCAAACTTAGGCTCGAGATTAGCCCAAACGCCCGTTATGGATCTGAATTCGACTGTTAACTTGCCTGTTTTGCCCAAAACTCCCACTTCTGACGCGGTCTTGACGGGCCAGTGTAGAGCTCAGAATGAAAGTCGTGATCTCGCACGTGGACCTCCCAGGGGCTGATGCGTACGACGGGACCGTACTTGTTGTGCATTTCGAGGATTTTGAAGGTGTACTGCCCTCCTAAGAAAATATCGTAATAGAATTCATAGTACTGGGTTAAAGCAGCAAGCTTGGGGCCGGGAAGATGGGCAATTGGGCTGAGCCAAAGTCTGTATACAGCCAGGGAGACTAGGTAGAGAAGCCACACGGCGAGAAATGCCGACACAGCCTGTGTCCAGGTCACAGTTGCAAAGAGGTTTGGCAGTTCCATAATGAAGGATTTCGTTTGCAGTTGTCAGAAGTGAAAATTCCAATATTGCGGGAGGACGGTTCCATTTGTAGGAGTCTGCGCAGCTGCCAGCTGGCAGACACTTGCGTCCTTTTATCTACCTACCCTGACCAGAGACACTTGCTCTTCATACCTGCTTTAGTACTCGATCACAAGCTGCAACTCTGCATTTACAGCTTGGAATCCTGCATATGCATATCCTTATCACACTATACCGTGTACAACAAAGCGCCTCCGTCGCCAGATGCCCGCCACGTTGGGCGCACCATCTACTTTATGGCCATTTACACGCCATCCACGTGTGATATATATGCCCGACACAGTAACACATGGCCTCATGGCCTGTGGATTCTCCGTTGGAGAATCAGGCTTCATAGTTTCAGACTCTGCAAAACAGCGATTGTGAAGCTGAATCCCCCACGTGAAAGGTGATTTCTTCATTCTGTGTGACGGTGCCGTAAGTGGATCAGTAACGTCGGGCATGTCGTTTTCCGCTAGGAGCTTGCATAAGGTATCAGACCATGTCTGGACAAAAAGTACGTCAACGAATACATTGAGCATACCCGCATAGTACCTATTAAGCCTTCTATCGGGGGCAAAGTGTGGGCCAAGTACAGTTGGGGTTTCTTTTTCGGATGAGAAGTCGACCGTTTCTGCTTGGTGTCACACCGTCGCTCACACAGCATGACCCGTCAACATGCTGTGTTACCAGACTACCCCAGACTGATTTAACTAGTTGCAACTTACGCTTGTCTTCATCATTACTGTCTACCTCCAGTCGAGCAGGGGTATCTGTCGGAAGGGTTTTTGCGAAGGTTTTCGGCACGCGCCTGGTCATCACAGTATCCTCGAGAGGTAGGAGTAGCAATACGATTTGCTGTATTCGTGCGAAGTTACGCAGGATACGTATCGAAAAGTTTCAAGATATAGCATGGAAAATACCGAATTATATCCCCACGTTTACGAAATTATAGGAGAAGGAAATTGGTACGACGTATGCTACAAAGACATCCTCTGCCATTTGCCGATATACGACACACAAGCTGCTACACATGGCAAATGAAGAAACTGGTGTTGCCAACCATATGAAACACAGCAAATGGGCGAGGCGGTAATCATTGGGCTGGATTGTACATCCATCCACTCACAAAAATGTCTCCTACAAAGTCTTGGTAGACGGTATAGAGGATATGTGGCTTCCGGAAAACTGGCAGTCCGACTCTGGCTCCATGCCTGTCAGGTCAATTGCCTCCAGAAAGTGAGTGTATACTTGACGAATACTCCTCGATCGTATAACCAACTTTAATGAAAACAAAGGTCTTTTTGATCGATTACGGTGGCCACCAGACTCTCAACTCTACAAGCTACATAACCTGTCGAGATTCACCTTCTTTCGTCTTGCAATACATTACACTGCAAGTTACAGATCCGGAAGCCTACAAACGCCTATCAGTTCAAATACTGTTCCCATACTCTTCTGCTACCCATGTCTCTATCCAGCTCGCCACTCTTCGGCAAAACCACTCGACCCGTGACCGCAAAGTATCACCCACGCATAGCTTCAATTGGCTAACATGAGACAAACTCGGTGTAGCACAAAATATCCAGCCCAACCAAGCGCGTGTGGGGGGTTCACACAGGACAGGAATCATCGAAAATCCCAACCCATCATGCACCTGCAAGGCCGCATGTGCAGAAGCACCACGTCAGATCTTGAACCCGGTGTGCCAGAAAACCGCACCACCAATGCCCCATATGCAACTACAGTGCCTCCCTTGCATCGGAAGTTTATGGTGCCACGTCAAGCCCGCATAAGCAGGCAAAGGAACTCCAGACTTGGTGATGACCTGTGACTGCTTTCGTCTTCTACTTCGCAGGCGACATCACAAAAGGCGTGCGGATGTGGTTGCACAATGCAAGGTGACGGCTGTTTTTGTGTGTGATTCAGAAAGCGCCGCGCCAGCCGCAGGAACAAAACGGTTTTCTTCAACAGTATAACAGGAATCGCGAGAAAGAGATACTGACAAGTGAAATGCGCCTTTTATGCGACGGAAAGAGCGAAAGAGCCTCGATGGCGTATTTCTCGGTGTAGGGTTGCATTGGGACTCGACATTTGTCGCACCCAGTCGACGAGTTCCCGCACCGCCGATCACCACACCGCATCGCTTTCTCCCACTACACACCATTCGCAATGCCTATATCCAAGGAATGAAAAACTTGAATTCGCAATATCCTTTCTTCCAAACCATTATAGTACAGCTGAGTTCTATTTTATAAAGTCTAATATTTTGTTGCATGTCCGTATTAAATCCCCCGGGCAAAAGGTCGTCATGATATACTCTCACGAGCGCTTTCCGCCCTATCCCCGCAAATAATAGCCTCTGGATTGCCGCGCCCACCATTCAAAGCGGGAGCATCCGATACTAGCGGCATCAAACTCTCGGGACCCAGCAGGTTTCCTAATCTGTAGGTACTGTACATGTTGCCCTTTCTGTAACAATCTCCTTACCGTGGCCGGCTTCTGTATGTATCAACGGCCGTTTCTGTAATTTTCATGTCCCCCTCCTGAGGTTATCATTCACTTGCCAGGCTGTAACGCTAGCCATCTCCGGGCGATCCGTCCTCCTTTTTGTTACCATCCCCGTGAGGGAATGGGTTTTTGTGGTCTGGCGGTGAGGCCGTTTCTAACAATTCTCTCTTCATCGCCAGGTTTTTGTTCCCGTCCAGTGCTCCTCTGGTTTTCTGTCTGTGTTTCGAAACTTCATATCGAAGAATCATCCCAATGTATGGTTTCATTGGTGATTGGCAATAGATGCCGCATTACCAGTTGAAAAGCAAATTTCCCAATTATTCCCAATTTTTTTCTCATCGTTGCTGCCCATATACATAAACGAAAAATAACGCCGTCCGTTTATCGTAGCCGACAAAGTAGGAAAGTCCACGAGAGCACGTGGGTGGAAGAAGAAGCTAATCAGGAGTCTGATGTTGCGTCGCAGACTGCTACTCCCGTCTTAGCATCGTCGGAGACTAGCTTGGCTCTGGCGTCATTTTTCGCATGGACATACCACATCCTGTTTTTGACTAATGCGCCCGCGAATAAGATATCATTTCGGCTGAGGCGGCTGAGGCTGAGTAGGCTTATTGACGCCCGTCGTATCGTAAGGCCCGCGAGGCATTGTCTCGTTTTTTTGTTTTGTTTGTTTGTTTTTTTGGCCCGTCTTGTGATTTGGTTATTGCACTGAGCCGAGTATACCGAGGCTCGTAGGGCGTGTAGGGTGAGGTGCTGGCTGCAAAACAAGGAGTGCGATGGAGAGGATTGAGTACGGAGTAGTTGTGCTTCAAGAAACGCAGCCAAAAACCAATGGACCAAAAGGTGATGGGCAAGAAGACAGGGAAGGAAAACGCAAAGAAGAGTGGAAAATTAGTTTAGAGACATGTGCCAGATAATATACCGGTATGCCATGTATGGATGGGCAGCCAACGGAGCGCCAACGGAGCACCAACTGCGCAGCCAAAGAAAAAAAAATTAAATCACGGCTGAGACCCTTGTTTGAAAAGGCTCGCGTGGGCTTCCCGTTGCTCGAGAACAGGACAGGATTGCTCAGACCATGTGCGTTATTACGGTGCGCTACTTCCGCAAGTACCGTCCCTACAGCACGGTCACCAGTACTCGTACAAGGCCAGGTCTCTTTCTATTACAGTACTAGCCGGGTTTTTATGGCATCATGGATCAAAGTGGTCAAGGTTCATGGTCATGGTCATGGTCTTTGCCATCCATGCCTCTCTCTCTCGCCCAACCGTCATGGTCTGGGTCCCGGTACCGACGTTGCGGTCAATCCAATGGCGGTGAATCGTTTCCAAGGCTAGGTCGCTGCAGGGTGGTAGCGAGAAGAGAGAGGAAACCTTTTTGTTGTTGCCAATTCAACTTTTTATTTTCTTTTTTGCTTCCGCCTCACGATCGACAGGGGTGTGCGGTTGGCTTGTCTACTTGGTACTGGTTGCGCGGCCAGCCGGTCTGGCTTTTACTGGGTAAGGGGAAAGGGACAAGCACGCTACTATTTGACTATGGTCATTAGCATGCTGCTGGTCTGCTGCTGAGCCGGGACTGGTGAGAAAAGCGAAAACATGCGCGGTGCCCGGGTCTTCAATGGTCAATGCCGGCATACGGAAAGCTACCCGCGCCGGCGCCGGACGACGGCGGCGGGAGGGCAGTGTAACATCCGGGAGCGAAGAGAGAACCTGATGAGTAAACTGGGCCAATTTATTATGCCACGGCCCGTCTCTTGTTGAGATGTGATGTATTTTCTCGCAGCGTTTGCTGGGGGTATTATATTTCTGGCTGCTTGAGTATATCACTGTGTTGAGTCCGAGGTGAAGCAATTCCGTAAACAGGAAAGAAACAACACGGAGGCCCAGCAAGGTGGCTTTTCGATGCAGTTGCCTCCTTCTCTGGAACTTCACCGAAAACCCTGGTCCATCGTCGCACTGCTACTGTCGCACCATGTGGCGAACCACACTCTGGGAACCTGGGGAAGAAGTCCAGAATTCCTCCCGGCTTACCGAGCCTTGTCGGGAGAGCAATCGCGCTACTACGAAGTAGACACGCTTGTTATCCCATAACTCTAACAGATGCTAAACGACTTCTTCCGTGTTTCGGCCTCGTGTTCGTTTGCACGGCCTTGTTTGTAATTACAGCATACGTACGGACGTACATGGCTCTAAAAAGGAGGCGTCTTTTGGTGCTCACAGCAGTAAGATTAAGCACATCCTTCTGAGACTCTGAACCCGAGCGTGAAGAAGTCGAACCAGGGGGGTGGGTGGCCACCATGGCTGAGTCCCAGCCGTTTGATTCTGGAGACGGCAGAATTTACCGCATGTCACCCCCTTTTCTACCTTCCCTGTCGGTCGGGCATTTCTGTTTTCCATTTGAAACAGCCCATGACGCAACGCGTCCAGCATTCCGGGCAGCGCACCAGTCTTTACAGGATCTTTTTGTACGGGTACATAGCGGCAGTGAAATAGTGAGAGGCACACAGAAGCCAACTACCAAGCAGTATGTTCGCTGAGTTTCGGGGCTGATCAACTTGTAATTACAATATCATACTCATAGACGCGTCAACAGCCTGATGTCGCGTCTCGGCTTGCCCTTTGCGGATGCTAACACCACCTCGTACCCGTAGTACCGACAGGCCACCAACGCACACAAATTTGCATTGAGTAAATTATACGAAACATTTCATCTGGCGCATTGTTCACTGGAAGCAATCAGTTATTCCAATACCTCAGGTAGACGACAACCGTACAATACAATAGCATCCGGGCATGTGCATCCTGTCGGCTGCCGAGTCTCTCCCCCGACGGAACCATGGCACGGACCGCTCCGGCGGGGAGGCTTTAGCTTTCTCAACAAGTTATATGTTGCCCTTCATATGCGTTTGCAAGGTAGCCGACGACCGTCAACACGTAGAATTGACGTCGTTTGTGTACATTATGTGTGTTAGCGTCATGTACGGAGTACAATGCCGGCCGTTGTCGGATGTCTTTGTAGCGGTGTAGCACCATCCGCGCCAACACGCGACGATGGACTACTCGAGGCATCTCTCACGTGAATCGTCTTGTGGTATTTGCTTTTTACCTGTTTACCAATTAGTAACTGAAAGCTGTAAATTCAGTGTATCTGGGTGTTTATTCCGAGGTGTGTCAATAGACTGGGTCGTCTTGTCGCCCGCAACGTGACAACTTACATGAATATTTCATCTGCCTTTGCTTTGCTACAACCGGACAACGGATGGGACATATGTACTACGAAAACGTATATTGTATGTTCAAAAGTATACTCTACGCGTAAAATGCTCCCAAGCCACCATTTCCTCTCCATGGACACGATAAAGGATATGGGAACGTTGTAAAATGCTATAGGGTAGTCACCGCCGGGGTCCATAAACGACCAAAACGAGGCACCGCGCCACGCGACCACCACTTTACGCGAACCCAACGGTCGTTACTCAAATCGTCGCGTCACCAAAACACCCATTCGAACACTTTTCATCACCAAACCTGGAAAGGTAGATACACTCTTACGGGCGAGAAGTTTTCACTCGAAAACTAACGCAGGATCGTCGCCTCTGCCCGCCACCGCGGCATATTATAGCACAGATGGCCGTCGTAAGCTTCACTCTTGCGAGGCGCGAGGCAACCCACGCCGGATGTCCTGCGCCGCTGCAGAGTCAAATTATGGAAACATTTTACGCTATGTAGCGCTAATGGAACAGTCAAAAATGATAATCGCTCCCACATTTGGGTAACATTCATGGCGCCGATGTGCATTTCCATAGTCAGCTTTGGCCGCCATGTATCATCTCCTCTTGCTGCAGCCGCACGCTGGAATGCTTCCTCTGCAGCTCACTCCAGCCACCACAAACTTGCTCAAATGGAGCAAAATTGTCATGCCTGGGTTATTTTTTTACATGAAGACGTCGAAACTACAGCCTTGAATTTATATTTCACCCATTGCGTCGCGTCTTAAAAGCTGCAAGTCCCGTCTTGTATTCGCAGGATTCCATGGCCCAGGTTCCAGTAGAGGCACTTACACCTCATTCACCCACCCAATACCTCTTCTGCTTTCTTATCATGGTTTCACTCGCTACTCTCCTGAGCGTTGGCATCGTTGGAATCGCCTCCGCCGTTTCTCCAGACTCACCAGCAAAGCCCGGAGTCACAGGTAGCGGACCAACCGGACAAAACGTCGTGTACTGGGGCCAAAATGGCGGAGGCACAATCGAGAACAACGACTTGGCGGCTTACTGCACCCCGTCGTCCGGCATCGACATTCTTGTCCTCGCTTTTCTTTACCAGTACGGTACCGGGAGCAATGGCAATATTCCCTCTGGTAATATCGGGCAGTCTTGCTACATCAGCACATCCGGCGACGGCCAGAATTGCGACGAACTGTCTACAGCCATAAAAACATGCAGGGATGCGGGCGTCAAGATAATTCTGTCACTGGGAGGCGCTACGAGCTCCTACTCTCTAAAGTCGCAGTCCCAGGCGGAAGAGATTGGCCAGCACCTTTGGGAATCGTATGGCAACTCTGGAAACACGACGGTGAAGCGGCCTTTTGGCGACAACATTGTCGATGGCTTCGACTTTGACATTGAAGATGAACGCGGACAAGAGTATTACCAGTACATGATTACCAAGCTGCGCGACAACTTTGCCACTGATCCGGACAATACATACTACATCACCGGCGCGCCGCAGTGTCCCATCCCAGAGCCAAACATGGGCAAGATAATCAGCAGCTCCAAGTTTGACTATCTTTTTGTCCAATTTTACAACAACAACAATTACACTGTTCCTTGTGCGCTGGGCATCAACGGGAATGCGCCCTTCAACTACAACAACTGGACCGACTTCATCTCCGATACCCCCTCTGCAGATGCAAAGGTCTTCGTCGGTGTCCCTGCTTCGCCTCTCGCGGCCAATGGCACTCCTCGTGGCGCGACATACTATGCCAACCCGTCTGAGTTGGCCGATATCGTCAATGACACCAAGAGCAACCCTCACTTTGGCGGCATTATGCTGTGGAGTGCTGGCTTCTCGGATGCCAACGTCAAAGATGGATGCACGTTTGCTCAGCAAGCAAAGAGCATACTCGAAAACGGATCGCCTTGCGGATCGTCGGATGGTCAGTCAGCTCCTTCAGGAGACACCACGACGACTCAATCTACGACGGCTACAACGGCAGCGTCATCGTCAACCGCGACGACGGCGCAATCATCGACGACAACAGCAGAATCGCCATCGACTACCACATCGGCCCAATCGCCCGCGGCTTCCACGGCAACAACAGCCGTTGCCTAATGGGGACAGGTAAGCACCGTATATTTGAAAACCATGCTATCTGAATTAGCAGCTCTAATGAATAAGTAGCCCTGTGACAACGGATACACGTGCACGACAGTGTGTGCCCCATCGTATAAGTGCATTCGGCACCGCTAACTCTGGTCATTGTGCGACTAAGCGCACACAGGGACACTAAAATGTAGGAGTCTGGTGGTTTTAATTTTTGCAAGTCTTTCCGAGGCAGTCATCAAAACAGATGGTTGCGGGTTCGTTTGGGTGTTAGCTGTGACTTTCTTGGTTTTCTGTTGGGTGGCTGTTACTCCCTTATAATACCCCGTGATAGAATAAGACAATGCCAACGTGTGCCTTTTCAGTTGCTTCAAATTGAGATTCTCTCGAATAATTTTCCGAATCCAGAAACAAAAACCAGGGACGACTTACCATTGCACCGACTTCGGCGGCGAGGGTAAAGAAGAATAAACGGCTTGACCGCGCCTCTCCCTTTTTCTATTCTTCAAATCGAATACTTAGTCGAACCTAATTATTTCTCAATAGAATGCACAGAATAGGACTGGTATCGATACAGCTCAGTCAGAGTCTAGCATTAGTCTTCAAGGGATACCATGAGGGAGCGCTGAAGAGAAGTATTTGCATTCCAGGTTGCCGTCGTCCCTGCCAGCTCCTCGCTCCTTAGAAACGCTTATAGACGTCGTCAATGTAAATCTGCAATGTTTGGTACTCAAAAATGCTCCTTTCTGGACAGAGAACTCAATCGCACATATGCTCAGCAAACTGTCCAACAAGGTGGCCAGGTGCCACGAGGCGAACGTTGCGAAACCACTACGGGACGACTCCCGTTGGGGGCGAAATGAGTAGACTCATTGTTCTGTTAGGGAGATGGGGGGAAAACTCAGCACTCGAGGTGAGACTAAAAGGAAATATGTCTCACTGAAATAAAAGACAGCCTCGTACTTTTGTAAAAAGGGAGCTTGGCCTCAGAAAAGAAAGTATAATTACTTGCAAAAAGGGAGCCTGGACAGGGAGTAGCGAGGTGGGCCAGCCCGTACTGTGTTGGTGCCCTTTAAAGCCCTAGAGTGGACAGTACAGCCATCAACATGCACGTTACTCACACAGTACGCCCACAGTAACCCACCGTCCACCATCATCTCGCCGTGCATGTCCAAAATTTACTGTCGTATCTCTTACCTCCCTTGAGCGCGTACAGATCGCGGAGCTGCCACAATCGAAACATGCATCTTAGGCCCATGAATCGCTCCAATGACGAGCTCCCTATGTCTCAGGGCGGAAATGAGCCTGCTGCTACTGCTCCAGACCCTCTGGACGATGTGTTTGGATCAGACGACGCCCGGGATCCTGACGACGTCGCCGCCCCGGAATCCACTCATCCATCTGACATGAGCCGCTTGCAGACGGAGCACTCTACGTCGGGCTACAGAGAGGGAGTTGCCGTGGCAAAGGAGGCGAGCATCCAGAGCGGGTTCGACGAAGGCTTCAGCCTCGGGGCAACAATTGGTCTCGAGGCTGGACGGCTACTGGGCATAGTCGAGGGCATCTATGATGCCGTCAAGAGCTCAAACAACAATCAGTTGTCAGCCTGTGAAGCCCTTTTAGAAGAGGCACGCAAAGATCTTGGCACAAATAGCATATTCAGCCCAGAGTATTGGGCGCCAGATGGCACATGGACGTACAATGTCCCGTCACAAAGTGGCACCGAGATTCTGTTCCCCGATGTGGCAAAGGCGCATCCCCTTATCCGGAAATGGAAAGCCATTGTTGACAAGCAACTGCAAGATTGGAATATACAGCAGACCGTTTTGGACGACGAGAGCGGTCCTCGCATGGATCTCATGTCGGAAGAACCCACCGCATCTGGCCCCATTCAACGCACAGCCAACAAAGGGCTGGAGTGGTAATTAGGTGCAGAGATACGCAGGGAACGGTCTCCGCAATATCAATGTATTCTCCCTGCCAGGGCATTATCATTCCTCTCCGTGGCAGTACTTGTGTCCCTAGAGCTAAAGTGTGGTTCCTGGGATAGAGACAGAACGCCATGCCCAGTGCCTGTGAGGACGAGGTAATATTCTCTCCTTTGAGAGTTCCACCGTCTCCTAGTGGACGAGTATGGCTGTGTGCCATTCGCAGCCGATGTGTGTGACTTCGATGGGCAAATTTCCGGTACCTGACCAAAGGGCCTTTCCAAGGGCTGGCTGGCAGGACATGAGCGTTAAACAGCGAAAATTGCCTTTTCTGCATGGCTAAGGTTGCAGTGTGGTGTTGCGGCAGGGCATCAAGCTCTCTACAGGAGAGGTGTTAATTGCGGCAAAAGCGCTCGAGGTGCATACGAGCAACTAGGCAAGACACTTCCAAAAGCAAATTAAGAGTTTGTTTTCCCCTCCCAGCAGCTGTTTATTTCTGCGAGGGAAAGCTGCAAATCACAGCAACAGCGCAACTGAGGCCTGATGTGGGTTGGCTGAGTCGATACTTGCTTTTGTGGTCACCAAAAAGCGGCAACTCTTTACTTTTTCGTGGGGTAGGCTGCCAGTATGGGTGCACCCTTGACCGGCTTGAAAATTACGACAGCCTGTCCAAAAAGCCGCCCTGCATGATGACCGGCCGACTATTTGGTGCTGGTCTCAACTGAAAATTGGTGCAGTGCCCGCACACTGGCTGAGACAGCGCCCCCTTTCTGATGGCCCAAGAGCCAACCAAATTTCACGCCGTCGGTTGGCGCAAGAGACAACAGCATTGTTGGCGGAGATCATTTACGAAATGTGATTAATGTGCACATGAAGAAGCTGGACAAGATTGCAGCAAAGCGCCAACTGCCTCTGGGGTCTGGTGCCAGACACTTACACAAGCCGAATCGCTTAGAGAGCTCGAAGAGCTTGGTCGTCCAGACTGCACAGCAAAAGAAGCAACATGCTGGTGGGGCATTTATTTAAGAAAAGCCCGATCGCCGGTGGGCCTGGAGCTAGCGCAGGTCCCGTACAAGGTTGCTCCCATCCGAAGTGCCGAACCACCCTGGCCTTACTTGGAAGGGTGGTTGTTTGCGCCCTGGCCTTTGTTTTAATGGCATCGGCTGCAGGACTGTTAGACATGTTGCTTTGCGAGGTGCGACAATGCTCCTCTTTTTACTTGCCCTGGAAAACAAACGAAGTACAGCGAGTGGTGGGCAGAGAACAAGAGACCCATGTCTGGGGAGTATCAACCTGATGGCCGGAAATGGCACATGGGAGGCTTCACACCAATTGACGGCGCAGCACACAGCACATCGCATTGTCTTGTTTTTTGGCTCCTCATTTCCCCATGAATCAGGGCCCCATTTTCAGTTTTGGTGCCGCGCCGACCAGGGAGGGTCTAGAGCACAAGATAAGGGTCGACGGAGGGTGAGCGATGCGCGGCACCAAGACTTTGAAAGGGTTATTTAAGACGAACGATCGCCCTTCCAGTGTTTCGATATGTTTCTTCCCAGCAACAATAACTATCTTGGACTCCCCAGAACACTCACCTATACACTCTTTTTTGTTCATTTCAGGACTTAACTTAGCCTGTCCACACATTCTCTCTCTTCCGCCAAATTTCAGTTCCAAGAACACTACAAACCAACAGTCTAAAGAAAAGATGAAGTCCTTCGCAATTGCTGCTCTCGTCTCGGTCGTTGCCGCTGACCCCAACCCCCAAGGTCTTCTCGGCGGTCTCCTCGGTGGCAGCGACCTCCTCGGTGGCGGCAACGATGGCCAACCCTCTGCCAGCAACAACGGCATCGGCCAGGCCAGCCAAGGCAAGGCCAGCCAAGGCGGCCAAGGCCAAGGCTTTTTCGGCAACGATGGCCAAAACTTCAACATCGAGCTTCCCGCTGGCATCTCCCTAAACGCTGAAACTGACTTCGGCCCCAACTACCCTCCTCCTCCTGGCTCCATCAACATTTGGCACCCTCCTCACCACGGTGTCGACATTGACAACTGCGACAGCACCGATGAGGACGACTGGCACTACGTCCACCCTTGCGGGGACTGCCAGACAACCAAGACTCACAAGTGGACTACCAGCACCGCGACAGCCACCCTCACCCGCACCATCACTGACTGCCCTGAGACTGTCACTGACTGCCCGGCCAGCAGCAGTGTCGTTGTCACTGCCACCACCACCATCTGCCCTGTTGAAGTCACGGAGACCTCAGAGGCCCCTGAGACTCAGGCTCCCATCACCAAGACCATTACGTCTCCTCAGACCACCACCATCCCGTACTGCGATGAGGTGGCCCAGACCATGGCTCCCCCTGCTACTAGCAAGGTCCAGCCTCCTGCCACCAGCATTGTCCAGCCCCCTACTACCAGCATTGTCAAGCCTCCTGTCAACAACGGCACCCAGACCATGCCTCCCATGGTCACTGGTGCTGGTGCTCGCGCTGAGGCCGGCATTGTTGCCGCCGTCGGTGCCGCCGTTGCTTTCTTCCTGTAAATGCCTATATCCAGGGCTGATGGACAACAATGTCTAAAAAAGACCAAAGCTGCCCCGACCCGTCGTTGATTATACACGGGCGAGTTGCCGCCTCTTGGGAAATCAGACGCGCATACAAATTTCTCTTGAAATGAGTTTATGGGTTACATAGGTTGCAGCAGAAGGGGGCGGGTGATTAACCACAGTAGACACTTGGTCAACTTCTTTTTCATTTACCCAAAGTGGTTTTCGCAATAGAAAAACAGGGTTTTGTTTGGGGGTTGTGCCTTTGATTGACAAGGTGGAAGATCCCGCTAGTATGGAGTTGAAGAAACTGGCGCGATTTTTCTTTGGGGGAAACTTTTTTTTTATTTTTTAATTTGTTGTTGCTAAAGGCATGATACCGGGGAGCCTTGTCTTCTATTGTACGATTTCTGTTCTTGACTCGGATTTAATGCGAAGTGCTTTTTTTTATTATAAAACCTTGGCAGTTGCTGAATATAGGTGAATATAGAGTGATTATTGGATTTTAGTTGGATGTGTGCTTGTTAAACTGTACGTAACATCAAGAGCGATAACTAAGACATTTGTGGAAATGTCTTGTACATATATGTCCAGATTAACCAAGGGATTCATTTCGTCGTCGACTGCCAATTGCGTATTGAAATAGTGGTATATTGTACCATGTGTAGCGCCAACCCATATAACTATATTCTCATGCATTCATAACGTCGTTAAAAAAAAAGCCAAATTACCCAAAGCTTACACAAGCGCCTTATTGCGTCGCCGCATACTCCCTCAGCTTCCTGGCAATATCATCCACGCTATCCTTGGAAGCAAACACGCGCTGCGCAACATCCCAATCGCGTCCCTGCGGCCCAAAGACGACAAACTTCTTCACCTTGCCATCGTTGTCCATAACCACGCGGCCACTGCGTCCATCCGCCCAGGTAATCTTGACATGTTTCGCCTCGACATCCGCAATGCCTGCCTCAATAACGTCGTTTTGCGTCAGCGATTCCCGCTGCACGCGTCTTTGCAAGCCCACCGTCTTGCGTAGGTCGGCTGTTACGCCGAGGCGGTTGTGGAAGCGCATGATTTCGCGCCGCAGCGCACGGACGAAACGGTCCAGGTCTTGCTTTTGCTGCTGCTGCTGATCTTGAGGGTCTGAAGCTGCGGCTCTTGGAGGAGGTAAATGTCGCGCCGCGAGGCCAGAGAGCGGGATGGCGGGCGGTACGGTATGGCGATGAACGCGCAGATGGGAAGGCGACTCGGCAAAGGGCCGGTTGAGCATGACGTAGTATGGGCGTAGAAACTGGCCTTGCGACATGACTTCGAAGCGGATGCCGAGGACGTTGCCCCCGTCGACAGCGTGCGGGTCTGGATCGTGAATCTTGAAGGCGGTTATGGGCGTGGATATTCGGTAGGTGCATTGTTGGATGTAGGCTTGTTGTTTGGACGAGTGCGACTGGAGCTTGTCGGTGTTGTTGGAAGAAGAGGAGGTTGTGGTGTTTGCGGATTGGATAATGCTTTGGATAGGTGTCGACGAGAGGATTGTAGAGCATTCGATTTGCAGTCGTTTACGCATTGTGGCGACTGGATGCGGTTGAGTTGGCATTTAGTCATGGCCGTGGGAGTTGGGAGACGCGAATGAGCTTACCTCGTCGCTTGAGCGTGGCGATTTCCCGATCAAGGGGATCTGGCTGCTGTGTTGGTGCTTCGTCTGCCATTCCGTCGCGTACCTCTCTTGTGGAGGGGTATTGACAGCAATGGGTTTGCAGTAGTGTAATGACGCGATGTTGTATAAAAAGGCTGAGAAGCTGCAAATAGCTACTGAAGTCAGCTGTCGCGCGTCCGTGTTGACAGCCCCGATAAGATAAAAGCATAATTGCCAAAACGGGAACAGTGCTAAAAGGAGCGCCAGTACGTACCTTTTCTCGCTTCTAGGCCGTCATCTTTCCCCTGTGGCTCCCCCAAAAGGATGCTGTGGCCCCACATGGCTTCAGGGGCCTTACAGTGCATTGGTCCCCCCGCAAGCATTTTAAATGTCCCGTCGAGCCTTACGGAAGTTCGGCGTCTGTGCAAGGGTCGGGGCTGACCAGCAGTGGACTTTAGGTAGCATTTGGGGTAGGTAGCACCGGCCACCGGCCACCACAAGACCCCGTCTTGGCCCAACTTCAAACCGCTTGGGCAGAAAAGGTGTCGATGGAGATTCGCTGAGCTGGTTATTTCTGAGGCGCACTGTCGGGAATGTACTCTTTTTTCTCTGCTTGCTTATCCGTATTTATTGTATTATTACTATTTTTTCCCCTTTGAATAAGCCAAAGTAGCCCGTCATTCTTACGAGCCCTTTCCCCCCATTCGCCGCCATTTAATACCGGGGCCGCCTGCCTGCCTGCCTGCGTCGCTGCCTGCGCCACTGCGTGTATTGGTAAGCCCACACGACCTTGAGGCCACGGTTATCCTTTGCCAGCTGGCCCGCACCTACACGTCGGAGCCGTCTCCACGAACACACGGCTTTACGCCACAACCCTTACCTGTCCATTCGCTTTTTCGAGCTTGCACGGCCGGGGCGTCGAATCTTGAATCTTCCTTTATCAGCTTCCTTTTCTTTACTTTCCCGACGCAGCGGCCGTTTTCAGTTTCTCTCTTGTTTCCTGCCTCGCTCTCTTGCGTGCCGCTGCGATCCTCTGTTGGGCTGCTCGTCTGCCCTGTCGATCTCTCTGTCCTCCATCACGGGCGACGTCATACTATCTTCGCGCCTTTTCTCCCCAGCACAGTCTCCTTTTCTTTTCTTTCCATACAACTCCAATCTCTGTTGTTGACGACAGATCTTTATACACAACAAAACGACGGCCGCAACTCGTGCCCCTCTTCGCCTAGAAACGGCTCTTCTCCGCGACTACCAACCCCCGCAACCGCGTACCCTCGTACGTCCACTCCAAAAACACCTCCTCTAAGCCACACCGGCGATTCCCTACTACTCCATATGGGTGCACGAGCGCGACGACCGCAGTCGCCCAAATCAAAACGGCCCCCTCCTCTATCCCTCAACACTGGAGGCGACGCCAACGGCCACAGCACCAGCAACGCCGCCAACGGCAACATGAACGGCGGCGTCGAGATGCGCCGCAAAGGCGCGGGCAACCAGGACACCGCCCAGAGCTACATTGAGAGCGAGTCCTTTTCCCTCGACGACGCCGTACCCAAGACCCCGACTACAAATAACCTGGGCTTCTTTGAGCTGCCGCAGCAGGACCAAAAGAATTTCTTGCTCTTGGTCTTGCTCTACTTTTTGCAGGGTATCCCCATGGGCCTTGCCATGGGCTCTGTGCCCTTTCTGCTCAAGAACCACATGTCTTACGGCGAGATTGGCGTCTTTAGTCTGGCGTCGTATCCTTACTCGTTGAAGCTGCTGTGGAGTCCGTTTGTCGATGCCGTCTGGAGCCCCAGGTTTGGCCGTCGCAAGACCTGGATCGTGCCCATTCAATTCCTTTCTGGCTTTGGCATGCTCTGGCTGGGCAACCATGTCGAGACCATGATGTCCACGACTGGCAAGCCCGACGGACCATCTGTCTGGGGCTTCATGTCGTGGTGGTTCTTCCTAGTCCTCATGTGCGCCACGCAGGATATTGCCGTTGATGGCTGGGCGCTGACTCTCTTGACCCCTGGCAACGTGTCGTACGCTTCGACTGCGCAGACTGTCGGCCTGACTGCTGGCCACTTCATGTCGTATACGGTCTTCCTCGCCCTCAACGCCTCCGACTTTGCCAACAAGTGGTTCCGATCTGTCCCGTCGGAGGAGGGCCTGGTGTCTCTCGGCGGCTACCTGACCTTTTGGGGTTGGGCATACATTATTGTCACGATTGGCCTTGGCTTCATGAAGCGCGAGGATACGTCGCAGAATGAGGATGGCGTCTGGGATGTGTACCGCATCATGTGGGGTATCCTCAAGCTCAAGAACGTCCAGACCATCATTATTGTGCATCTGATTGCCAAGATTGGCTTCCAGGCCAATGACGGCGTGACGAATCTCAAGCTTCTTGACAAGGGTTTCGGCAAGGACAACATGGCACTGACTGTTCTGATTGATTTCCCCTTTGAGATTGGCCTGGGGTACTATGCAGGCATGTGGTCTCAAAAGTACGGTGCAATGCGGCTCTGGGGCTGGGGGTTCGTGGGCCGTCTCGGTGCTGCTCTTCTTGCCCAGATTACTGTCGCCATCTTCCCCAAAGAGGGCGTTACTGGTTGGTATCTGCTTATTGTAATTCTGGAACACATCATCTCCACCTTTACCAACACGGTCATGTTTGTCTCTGTTTCTGCGTTTCATGCGCGAGTGTCGGACCCCGTCATTGGCGGCACTTATATGACGCTGCTTGCTACGTAAGTTTTCTATGCCCAAATACTACGCAATTGTTTTCCTTTTTGCAATGAGACTAACACTTGTATCTAGCGTTTCCAACCTCGGCGGAACTTTCCCTCGATACTTTGTACTGCGTCTAGTCGATTACTTTACAGTAGCGACCTGTCATCCGGGCAAGACGACCAACACGGCCAACCTCAAGGGTTCTCTCGTCACGGAATCATTCTCATGTGCCATCCAGGCCGAAAAGGAACGCTGCGCAAATGGCGGAGGAGTCTGCGAGATGACGCGGGACGGCTACTACACGGTCAATATCCTCTGCGTGCTCTTTGGCGCAGCTACGTTTGTGTGGTACATTAAGCCCAAGGTGCGTCATCTGCAGAGCCTCCCTCTGCGGGCGTGGAGATTATCACCGGGAAAGCAATAAGATTTATAATGTCGAGAGTGGAAGTGGAAGAAGGGAAAAAAAAAAAAAAACAAAAAACAAAAAAGTGTATATGTACATTTTAACTAGAACGTGAGAAGGTCAAAACAAGATATTATGTAGAAAATATGAAGAAGCATAATCAGAATGACGCATTCTTATTCTTTGGCCATATTGGGCCAGTGCCAAGTGCTTTGGTGTGTCCCGAGGCCGAAAGTGGATCCGTTCGGCCGGCCAGCCATCGGCGTCAGAGCCGAGGACGAAGTGACAAGCCGGCATGTCCGACAGAGATGATGGGATGGTTGTGGAACAGTTGAATAAATTTAAAATATATAGAAATGAAACTATAAATCATCTACTGTAGCGTATTTGTCTTTCAGTGTCCACACAGTCTCGGCGATTATGACGTCCGTGTAATAGCAGTCAGATAACTTTTGTTACACCGAGCTCGCCCCTCCGGGATGGGAGCTGCTTCGTAAATATCAGCACACCTCACCTCAAATAAAAAAAAAGACCTCGGGCGCATGCAACTGTATTCCCTCCGCCAGCTCTCCTCCATTCTCACTTTATTTCCGTCCTCAGCAATTCCATCTTTTTCGTCCAGGCCTAACCAATTCAATTATCCTCATTTCTATGCCAACACAGCCCCGGCAACTGGCCTGAACCGCCAAAACCCCTCATCAAGACACATCCTCTAGACATCTCATACATCCATCCGTTCACACCCTGTAATCATCGTCATCACAAACCCACGCCGCCATGCCCTCACCACAATCTGTCCAGGCCGAAGACGCCTACTTCTCCAGCAACCCAACCCCGAAGCAACTCGCCGCGCACACGGCCCTCGCAAAGAGCTTCATCGAAACCCACGCCGCGGCTGGCCGGCGCGTGGTCCTCATCACCTCTGGCGGCACGACGGTTCCGCTAGAAAAGCAGACGGTACGGTTCATTGACAACTTCAGCGCCGGAACGCGCGGCGCCACGTCCGCCGAGTACTTTCTGTCCGCCGGGTACGCCGTCATCTTCCTGCACCGCGAGTTCAGCCTGCAGCCGTTTTCGCGGCACTACACGCACGCCAAGGACTGCTTCCTGGACTTCCTGGACGAGGATGAGGGCGACGGCAGGGTGAGTGTGCGCGCCAAGGACCAGGCGCGGATCAGGGAGGTGCTGCGCGAGTATAAACGCGCGCGCAAGGCGGACATGCTGCTGCTGCTGCCGTTTGTGACGATTGGCGACTACTTGCATGAGCTGAGGGCGATTTCGATGCTCATGAGGCCGCTGGGGCCGAGGGCGCTGCTGTACCTTGCTGCTGCTGTGTCGGATTTCTTCGTGCCGCCGGATAGGATGGCGGAGCACAAGATTCAGTCTACTGATGTGGCCAAGATGTTTCAGCGGGAGCAGGATGGGGGAGAAGAAGCTCAGCAAGGGCAAGGAGAAGAGGAGGTAGAGGAAGAAGAAGAGGAAGAAGAGTTTGACAACTTTGACGCCAATCCGCGCGCTCCACGTGCAAAGAGGCTAATAGTCGACCTCGACCCCGTGCCCAAGTTTCTCGAGAGCCTGGTGGAAGGCTGGGCGCCGAGCGGGAGCTTCATCGTCTCGTTCAAGCTGGAGACGGACCCGGCGATTCTCGTGCACAAGGCCCGCACGAGCCTGGAGCGGTACCACCACCACCTGGTCATTGGCAACTTGCTGACGACGCGCAAGTGGGAGGTGGTGTTTGTGTCGCCTGGGAGGGAGGATAGGTGGCTGCGGGTGGGCAGGACGGGCGGCTGGGGGGATGCAGAGGGGCGGCCGTTGCGGGCAGATGAGCTGCCGCATGAGGAGCCTGAGTCGGAGATTGAGTCTTTGATTATTCCTGCTGTGAAGGAGTTGCATGGGGAGCATATTGCTGGTGCGGATGGCAAGTAGATGGATGGTAGTAGATGTTTAGATGTAAAGAGATCATTTAGATAAGATATGCATACATGAATATACGGCATTTGAATGATACTGTACACTTTATTTTGCACACGAGATGATTGAAATATGAATTTTTTTTTTTTTGTTTGTTTATATAAGTGTTTGTTTTTGGTGTTTTCTTTCTGTTTTTCTGTTTTCGTATCCTGTTTTATATCATGTACTTGCATATCATGCATGGTTCCAGCGTCGCTATCAAAAGTCCGGGATATCTCAATCTAAAAGAGGCTAGAGAACCGACGGTGAATAGTATCATTACCATGCCTTGCTCCTTTTTCCTAAACAATAAGTAAACTCCTGTAAATGCAAACCCACAAACAGCAAAATGTGTCCAAAGAAACGCCAGAAAGATGCTTAGTTCTGGCCGTTGCTGCTTATGCTTTTTAGGTATATATAACTCAAGACGAAATGTAAAAAACGAGGAAAAAAAGAAAGCAAGCTTTTGAAACTATGCGGACGGGACTCGTTATACCGCATACCAGTCAATCAAGGCAAGAGAAAAGCTGGCTCAGTATACTGCTGCCCATCTCCTCCAGCCCAGCGTCGCGGCTTTCGCCCAGATAAGAAACGCAGCAGACGCGACATAGATGGCGCTCACAAAAATGATGAGAGCAGTGTACGTGCCGTCACTGGCCTGAATGATGCTTCCCGCAATAGGGATACCAATCAGGCACGCAAACGACACGACTGTGTAGGTAGTAGCATAGTATCGTCCATACTCTTGCGTCTTGCACATGCGGCCAATACACACGGGCGCAATTGCAATGCTCGTGCCGCTAGCAATGCCAAACAGGACCGAAAACACAATGATGCCAGCCGAAGTATGGCCCAGCGGCAACCAGACGCACAAGCACGCAACAATCGACAGCACAACCGACATCAAGCACGTATTAAACGCCCCGATAAAGTCAGAGTAGTATGCCGGCAAGCTTCTCCCCACGACGGAGCCGGCATTCATAATCGGAATGAGGTGGTACGCAAACGCCTCGTCAAAGTCCCGGTACATGGCATACGTGGAGATGTATGTGAGCGGGATGAAGAGCGAGAACTCGAGCAAGAAGATGCCCGTCGTGGCCAGCGTAAAGGGAATCTGGCGAAAGATGCGCGGGTCTGGATGGGCGGTGGCGTTGGTGGCCGGCGGGAGTCGCGAGCGGACGAGCAGGATGCCGATGCTGCTGCAGACGAGACACATGAGGGCGACGACGCGGGTGGCCCAGCCGTAGCCGATGCGCTCAAAGAGGTCGGTCAGCATTAGCGGGAAGATGATGCCGCCGAGGCCGCCGGCGCAGGTGGCGATGCCGGTTGCGAAGCCGCGGCGCTTCTTGAACCAGTGGCCTACGGCGGCGATGCATGGCGTGAAGAGGAGTGAGGTGCCGACGCCGGCAAGGATGCCAAAGGAGAGGATGAACTGCCAGAGTTCTATAAGAGAAGAGAGTGTGTTAGTTGATGGGTTGATGGAGGATTGATTTCAGATGAAACAACATCGGGAATATTGGGGGAGAGACAATGCGACAACTTACCTTTGCAGAAACTCATGCCAACCATGGCCAACACGACACACGCAGCGCCGCTAATCACCAGCCAACGAGGCCCATACTTGTCAAATACAGGGCCAAAGTACACGCCGCCGAAAAAGGCAAGAAACGTATAGATGGAAAAGATCCAGCCAACAGTGCCCTCGCTGTGGTCCTTGAGCTGGTGGCTAAGCGTATACGCCTGGAACATGGCAATGCTATTCATGAGGCCCATGGAGGAAAAGAGGGCAAAGAACGCACCGAGAACAACCAGCCATGCCCGCATGCCTCCCTCGGGGTACGTCTCCTCAAACGAGGCCATGGATCGCGAAGTCTGGTGCTTGGTTACGGGGCCGCCGTCTTGCTCTCCTCCTCCATTCATGCCCTTGCCGCTGCCGCTGCCGCCGTCGCCGGAAGCTGGGGGGCCTTGTTGGTCGACGCCGATGGCATTTTCCTCGGAGGTCGTCTTGGGATCATCTGCAAACTGGGTATCGGGCTCCTCGTGGATATGGCGCGAGTTGACCTGCTGGATATCCATGTTTGGCGAGTGTTATAACTTGCTGCAAGTAGAAAGGGCAAAAAAGGCTTTCGAGCAGAAATGGCAAAGACAGAAAAGGTTCTTTCTTTCTTTCCGTCTTTGTCCTTGTCTGCACTTATGGGAACTCACAGTCACCCCTCACTCCCCACAAGCTAGATCCGAAAAAGAAAACAGGGTACGCGTCCGTACGATCTCGGTGAAGGTGAAGCGGCGAATGCAGTGTGTGATTGTAGTTATGAATAGTAATGGTTTGTAGTTGGGAGTGGGTAACTCTTAAAAAGATCTGATAAGCTTAACCGTCCCCTGCAATAGTAGATGGAGACATTTATCGAATACTATACGTCACGATCTGGGGATAGGGATAGTGAAAGGAGGAGAAAAGAATAGTCTGACTGATGTTGGTCGGTGTCTGCTCCATCTCATCCCACCTTTGTTGGTGGCGCGCCGTCGTTATAAACTTTTCCCACCCGCTCCACGCCGAGCACCGAAAGCCGCCTCCGGGCTAGTGGGGTCCAGCACGTTTTTTCTTCTTCTTGGTGCTTGTCCGCCCCTTCTCTCGCGCCCTATTCGTACATACATAATTTCATTGGAACCGGCCCTCCTTGCCCACCGCAGGCCAGACAAGAGGATTGGAGGCAACTAGTGGAGATGCAAGCCACCCAGGAGCCATGGTTAACCGCATCGAGTCAATGGATGGTAAACCTGACGGGCGGGCGGCAATTGCAGCCCAATGTCTCGGGTTTAGTTGAGTGAGCATGCTCGGCTTTAAGTCAGCCATGGGTTTAAATGACGCGGGGAGAGAAAAGAGGCGGGGAAAGGAGGACCGCTATGAGTAGCCAGAGCTGCAGCAATAAGAGGTTGAAAAATTGGGGGGCTTGACCTTTTATTCGTTCGCTGCTCGGGTCTCAACCGTGGCGTTTCGCTGGTAGTGTCTTGGTTTATTGATATATAATCAGCAACCGACAAGGCAACTTGTAAGCCGCCCGTCATACTATGGTACAAGACAACTCTCCAGCTGCAGCTTACCAACTACTACACCATTGCATAACCTTTGAAAAATTTAATGATAAATCCTTAAAAAAAATCCATATAGTTGATAATTATACTCTTATGCCATGGTATCATGTCGCTTGCCCTTCCCATTCACCCGAAAATGTGATGTCATCTTTAATCATCCTCATCTACCACATCCTCAACCGTAACCTTGCGCGAAGCAGGCGCCTCTGTCTTTGCCTCGCCCTCTGTCTCCGCCTCATTCGATCGCGATCGATCCTCCATCTTCTTCAGATACCCTTCCTCCTCCAGCTTATCCGCCTCCTCAGGCTCCATCAGTCCGCCCTGCCCAGCGCCCTTGTTCACCTTTGTCCGCACCGCCGACGGCACAAACGCCGACACGGCTTCTTGCTGCAAATCTCTCTTGACGGGTGCAGCCTCGTAAACAGTCTTGGACTCTACCGCCGGCGCAGCCTTGGCCTCCTTGCTATTTTCTGCTGATTCTTTCCCATCACCCCTATTACCCGGTCCGCCATGTCTATTCCCTTGCTCTGCGTTTCGTCGCGTCCGTCGCTTGGCATACCACTCATCCATGACCTCTTTCGGTATCGGCGGCGGCGTATCCCGTGGCATGGGGATGCTCCTGACATCTTCAGGTATATCTTCCTCCTCACTGCTCTCGGCGCCTGGCGACCCTCGCCTGCGTTTGCCCAGCACAGCAGCGCCATGTCTCGACGAGTCACCTCCACCGCGATGGTATGACGGCGCCTTGTCGCCTAGAACTTCTCTCGCCTTTGTGACGGCCTTGTGTTCCCTCTCCAGGCCTTCAAGGACCTGTTCCTCGTGCCGTGTAAGCTTGCCGCCTTTTTCTGTGATTGCTTTTAGGTCGTCGATTTGTTTTTGTATTCGGCCGGGGTTCTTGCG
Source organism: Lecanicillium sp. S3808 (assembly GCA_023628775.1). Taxonomy (NCBI): domain Eukaryota; kingdom Fungi; phylum Ascomycota; class Sordariomycetes; order Hypocreales; family Cordycipitaceae; genus Lecanicillium; species Lecanicillium sp. S3808. Next base: position 706,642 of record JAMAJY010000009.1, read on the forward strand.
TGCTAGTTTTTCGTTGCGTCTATCTTGGAGCTCCGCCTTGTCTGGGTAATTAAAAAATTCAACGTTAGCTAAAAGCTGCCTTTTGATTTTTTTTTCTTCTCTTCTCCTTGCCCATTCTCTAGGAAGGAATCGATCTTTTGAGGGGGAAACTGGAGCTGGCATACTCTTCTTGATTGCCTTGGCCTTGTCAGCTTTGCGCTGGGCGGCTACTGGGTTATAGTTTTTCTCCTTTGGCATCGTGGATATATATAAATAAAAGGCCCAAAATATTGATCTTTGGCTGCTATGATTTGGGAAAACCTGCTTTGCCAGGAGAGAGCTCCGTCAAGGACTAATTCGCGGTTTGCGTTGAACGTTTCGCGATTGGTTTTCTTTGCTGGCAGCGGCGGATGAGATCACAGTGGGGCCGGGTGCGGCAGAGACATTAGCTAAGCAGAGGTTAACCTACAGTGGCGTTGGAGACGCTCTTCCTCTACGAGGGTGCAATTAGATCTTTTTTTCTTGTTGTCTATTATCAGCTTCTCTAAATTACGTCGTCTTAATAGGCGTGCGTTTCGATTTTAGTAGTAGCCTGTCTGTTGTCCACCGTCCTGGTATGTAGTTTGCTGATGGTCGCGCGGCTAATACTACTATTGCCCAATTTTCCGATGACAATGAAGGCAGTACACGATGTCTGTTTTACTAGGGCAGGGTCGGATAATACACCTTGCAGTTCATAGTTGCTTCAGTAGTAATGCTTAGTTTCTACTAGGTCGCTACATTATCTATTCCTCGGCGCGGGCAACAATCGTGAATACAACAGCGCTACAGTCACTGATTCTCTACAAAACATCTATAAAGAGTGAATTGCATGGCCACCTGAATCTTAAAGTTACTACAGGGTAGCTCCATCCAACAGTGGCTCGAGTCTTAATAACGTCCGAGCTGTATTGCCACGTTTTAGAACGACCTTCTCGAACCTGACTCATGAGGACCATCAGACGGGGCAAGCCGGTCGCAAATGGCAATGGCCTCCATACTAAATACTCGGCACGCTAGCTAGAGCAGAGCGTTTGACCGAACGAGGCCAAAGGCTAAATTCGGAACTTCGGGGATCTTACCGAGGTCAACACCGGTCGCCGCGAAGCGTTCCGGAAAGTCGCGTGTGTATATTGATTCCGATCCGCCAAACCTAACGGCGCCACGGTGCAAGCGCAGGGACCAGCAAAAAAAATGGGACTACATTTCGAAGGCGATAGAGGACTTCTGGAATACGATCCTTGCTCTCCAAGAGACGAAACTACGGGCTGGACCTAACAGGACGGAGGACGTACAAAATGGGTATCCCGGTGCGTGACAGCTATGTGAGATGGCGTTGCAATTCGCGCAGACCCATTGGGTGGTTTGGGTGATGTTAGCGTGCAAAATGCCTCCACTTGCCGGGCCGAGGTGGCTGCAACTGTGGTGTGTCGCACGAACAATGCATGTTCGAGCTGGGAGTGGGTGGGTGTTGATACGATTCGTTACTGCAGGCGGTAAACTGCACAAGAATATTTGCAGATACGGGACTTGACCTAGAAGGAAGGGGCCCGCGTGAAGTTTGGCTGACATTGTGCGAAGGATAGTCTGCTCCTGCAGTCGATTTGAGGTCAGAAGTCATGCCGACCAGGGTTGCTCGGATGGGGTTGCAGTGCATCGCGCGCATCTATAAACATCTGCATCCGCTGTACGGAGTAGGCTGCGGAGTAATTTAGAGAGGCTTGGAACAAGACAAAACAAGCCTACCAAGAAAGTGGCTGCGTCACCGGCAAACTCGGACAGTACATCCGTAATATTGTCTTGCGAGCCAGCTCTAGCCAAAGAGAAGCTGAATCGTAAAGGAGGTCATTGACCAGTTGCCGAGAGCCAGGTTACGAGTAGGCATGTTCGCGATAGCCAGCGTTGCGGCTGCTCACGGGCGGGGATCTGACAAGGATCGTTATCGATTGGTAGGGAAGCACATGTCGCTCACATTGGCCAGAGCGGTTTGGTGGCGTGTGTGATACGACGTCGGAGGGATCAGAAGGGTAAGTGACCCTGCCTGAAGGTCGGGCTGTGTCCGGTTGGCTGTAGTGTGGTGGCAGTGGTGAGGAACGGCAACTGTCGCACCCTGAAATTGCCAGATCATGATATTCTTGCCTGTCCTGTGCCTCTGTTATTCCTGAGAGGCTCGCGATGCCTGTTGGCAGCTTGACAGGTTCCTGGCGTCGACCTCGGCCCTTGCTCGGTTATTCTTGTGAGCTATATGGGCCCGTTCTTCCAGCGCGAGAACTGCTACGAGCAGGAGAACACGAAGAATCGAAGCGCTCCACTGAGAATCAGCCTCTTGGACAGGCATTTGCAGAAGGAATCGCCCGGGGCCAATGCTGAGAGCTTGCCTTGACCCCCACCTGGCGTCTCACCCTTATTAACAGCCCAGAGGCACAAGGTTTACTCGTAGAGGGTCCAGTGCGCCATGCCGCGCTAGCAGTGCTGCTAGGGGTGTAGTGGACAGCCCATAGGTGAGGCTGGTGCCACTTGCACATGTCAATGTCCAGGTGAACCGTGATTTACCTATTCGCTACTCGTAAGACGGGTGGTCGTGGGGGAACGGAGGGTTCGCGGGATCAGCGTCATCGTACGAATTGACCGGGCGGTGGGTAGGCGTCGCAATGCAGTCGTCTCAGCAGGACGATATCCTGGGGACGGTGGATATGAGGCGAGATTGTCGCTGGATGAATTGATGATGAGCGGGTTCGTTCTGGCGATGGAAGCCATCGGATGGGAGGAACGTAGTACTGCATGCATGGCAAAGTGCGGGATGCGGGACGGGGGATGCGGCTGACGATGGTGTTTGTACGGAGCAATAAAGCAAGGAATCTGACGGTGTGCGGCAGGTTGCGTTTGCGAGAGCGGAAGGCGGGTTGGTTCTCCAGCATGGCAAGTACCAAGGTGCAAAGAGGTACGAGTACGGAGTAGTAGTAGGCACTGTTTCGGCGTGCGAAAACCTAATTCGTAAGTCTGTCTATCTAGTACCTGGGAGATAGATGTACGGATAATGCGTCGACATTATCTATCTCGTATCGTTAAATAGCACGGTATTTAATTATATGTTCTCGCCTTTTCCGAATGAAATCTTCCTCCGTCTGACCTGGGATTCATGCAGCCTACTGTCCGACGTAGCCTCTCCCGCTCTCCAGATCTACCCAGAATCGAACGCCATGACGACAGCGACATGTGCGACAGAACAGCGGCTTTCCAGGGACCTTTCAAACTAGTACGGAGCATGATCGTCCCCCAAACGGATCCCAGTGTCGCCGTGGCCTCGTTATTCGCCCGCTGAGCGCGCAGTTTCCACAGGCGGCTGCCAGGCCTTTTGCTTCCATGCTTCATGGCTCATGGTTGCTGGTAGCCTCGCAGCTCGCTGAGTCGGTCCCCCGCTCTAGTGGAACCAGCTGTGAAGAGCGGTCCCGCTGCCAAGTTGCATCACAACCGAAGCTGGCGCAAGGAAATGCAGATGGACCGAATCGCTTCATTGGAGGCGCGCAGCGTTGTGACAAGCCGAATGGTATTTTTCCTGGACTACTCTCAGCGCTACCAATACGGGAAAAATAATTTTACCCTCTATATTGATTGCGTCGACGTGTGAGAGGTTTTTTTACCTTTTCTTGTTCCCAGGCCCAAACCTGTCGATTCTCAGAGGTCGGTGTCGCTCACTTTTTTTTTTTTTTAAACTGGGGTCTGCCGAGAGGGTCTGCGTCATTGCTGCAACCCACGTCCGACTACGGCGCCGGGGGAAGATAAGGCGCGATAAAGAAAGGGTGCAGCGCAGCGCCTTGAAAAGAACACTGCGGGCAAGACACGGCATGGCTCAAAAGAGTCGCAATAAAAAATAGTAAAACTACCAGCGACAGGTAATATTGTATATTCGATTCTCAGGACTTCCTGTAAGGCTTCCAAGGACCCCCTCTCCATCCTTTTCGGCTGCACGGAGTAGAGTAGTGCCAACCTTAAGCTCGGTAATATATGCTGACGCTCATCTGCTAGACCATCGTTCGTCTGCCCGCCAGCCAGCCGCTGAGGGGGCTCGCAAAGACGCCGGCACTACCACCACCACCACTACCGCCGCTACCAGCACCACCATTCTCCCGCCCCGACCGCACCGGCCTTCTCGCACCCAGTAGCAGCAAGCCCACCTTGCCCGCCGCGCTGCCCGCCTCCTCTGCGCCTAGTTATCCCCGAAACGGCGGTTGGCTCGCTCGCTCGCTCGCTACCTCTCTTTTTTTTCCTTCCCTCGCCTCGAGTCAAACGGACAACCTATTCCAACAACCACCTTTCTTACCGTCCCATCGACCGCATCCAATCTCGCCTCTTTCATCTGGGTATTCTTCATCCCTTCCTCCGAGCGCAATTCAGCCATTTTCTCCTTCTCCCCCATCAAACCCTTTCAGAAGTCGCCGCCTCTGCCAGCTCGCCGCCGACACTCCGCAGCGCGCCGACGCTGTTCCCCCCTCGGGACCGCCCACGCTCATGGACATGGATCCCACCACCACAGAGCACGACTACCGCTTCCCGCGAAGACCCGAAAACCACGACGCAGGCATGCAGATGCAGCCACGAGCGACCAACCACGCCAGGCTTGACGACTCGGCCGACTCAAGCCCTCGCGCTACTCGCGACACGGATCTGGATCTCGACATCGACGACGCCCCCGGCGATGCTGCTCGTCGCTCGTCTCCAGGCCACACCAGGACCATGCCCCGCGACATTCCCTCCAACAAGGCCGCGGCGCAACAACCGCAAAAGCCGCTCCCACCGTCGCCGCCCCAGTCGTCCGGCCTGCTCGGCGCCTCTCTGTTTCCTGCCCTCGACGATGTAGGCGCCTCTGGCAGCATCAATCAGATGCAGACGGATGATCCTCTGGCTGCCCAGGTCTGGAAGTTCTTTAGCAAGACGAAACAGCAGCTGCCCAACCAGCAGCGCATGGAGAACCTGACATGGCGCATGATGGCCCTCAACATGCGCAAGCGACAGCAGGAAGAGAGCCGTCAAGGGTATGTATTTTTGTCTCTGTCCTCTTTATATCCTCATGCCATTTTGCGCTGTAAACTGACATTGTTGCCTCTTTTTCAGAAGCATCTCACGCCAAGGGGGTCAGTCCGGCCCCAGCGGCATCGCTCAGCTGCGCAAGCATTCCGAGAACAAAGCCGCCCAGTCTGCCCAGTCCGACCAAATGAATCTCGACGACTTCATCTTTTCCGACCAAGCTGCCTCTCCCGCTGCGGTGGAATCGCCCGCTCAGACCAATGAGGCTACCGCCTCCGGCTCGGGCATTCCCATCAAAACCCGCAAAGACCCTGCCAGTGCAGCCCAGTCCGACTTTGTTCCGCAATCCGTCCCCGATGCGCCAAACCACCAAAGGAAAGACAATGACGAATTCAACTATGTTCAGCGCCATGTTCGCAAAACCAGCATCGATGACCGAAGGGTTAGTAGCCTCTGTACACTCTTTCGAGTGTCTCGTATTCGTGCGCCTTTTGCTTCCAATGCTAACTCTTCTTCCAGAGGCGAAAGCGTCCGGCCAACTTTTCCCCTCATGTTGGCGCCGTTGGATCGACTGCTTCAAGCGTTCCTCATGGTTTGGAGGCTGACGCAGACCTCCAGAGCTACTCTCTTGACGGTTCCGATGGCCAGATCAGCATGCCTCAGCAGATGAATCCCAACAACCACCCTAGCCAGTTTGCGCTCGACTCCTTCATGTCCAATGGTGCCGGGTTCGGCTCTGCTGCCCAATTCCAGCAAAACTTTTCCTTTTCGCCGTCTACATCACCCATGGTCTCCAACGGCCCCATCTCCAGCTACCCCAACTCCTCCATGCCACCATCATCCCTCAATACCGCCGACTTCTACTCGCCTCCAGGATCCGCTTTCCAGTCGACCGCCTCTACCCCTCATCCTCTGAATGAAAGCGACAACTTTTCATTCCAAGATATGCGCCAGCAACAACATCAACAGCAACAATATCAGCAGCATCAGCGACAGCAGGGCTTCCAGCAACAGCAAAACATGGACCAGCAGTTCATGTACAACGATCCCAGTGGCAACATGTACGGCGGTATGGGTGGCGGTTCTTTCAATAACATGGACCCTTCCCAGATGCTACAGATGGACAGCGGGGTAGCCTCACCAAATATCCCCATGGGACAAGATGGCATGTTTAGCTTTGGCGCTGATTCTGACGACGAAGACGGCAATGCTGGTATGAATATGCAGGGAGACTTTTCCTCGGCCATGGATGAAGCCGGCACACTTGGTTGGGATGCATCGCTTCCGGGCCAATTTAGCACGCACTCTGCTAGATACCCTGGCGGACCGCCGCGAAAGCAAGTAGTCATTGGAGGAACTACCACCGACTATGTCGAGAGCGAAGGTGGCGGGGGAGGACTAGGCCGGTCCCAGTCGCAGTCATTCCGAGGTGGTAGGCCTCAAGCGAAGCTGCCCCGAACGGCATCCACGCCGTCGCAAATGGCCTCCCAGCATAGTGGATTCGATCAGATTGCGCAGTCACTCCCTACGTCTCCTCATGGCGATGTGGCTGGTACCATGTCGGGCTTTTCATCTGCAGCCCCCAGCCGCCCCTCGTCGCCATCTGCCTCGCAGCCCGGATCGACGACTAACCTACAGGCTGCCGGCGGCAACTCTGGAGACGGAAGCAGCCCAACGACATGCACAAACTGCTTCACACAGACCACTCCGTTGTGGCGTCGAAACCCCGAAGGTCAGCCTCTGTGCAACGCTTGCGGCCTGTTCCTGAAGCTCCACGGCGTTGTGCGACCGCTCAGCTTGAAGACGGACGTCATCAAGAAGCGAAACCGAGGATCCGGCAACAACGCGGGCGTGCGCGGCAAGAAGGGTTCCAACTCGACAGCCACTTCGCGCAAAAACTCTTCACTGTCTCTTGCAGCATCGAACCCTGCCAACCAGCAGCAGCCCAACAACACACCGCAGCGAGCCGGCAGTGCAAGCGAAGATGGCCCTTCGTCGGCTGGCCAGTCTTCATTCGGCGCTGCAGCCGGAGGCAAAGGCGTCGTTCCGATCGCTGCCGCACCGCCCAAATCGACACCCGGCCCCGGTGCATCGGCCATGTCAGGGCGCGCCGCCCCTGCTACCGCCTCTTCGAAGCGCCAGCGCCGCCACTCCAAGGGCGACGAAACAGACATGTCCTCGGCCATGGACGTTGACAGCAGCCCAAGCAGCTACTCCGGCCCCAACGAAGGTAGCCGTTCTCTCGGAAACACACCCAGCATGCCCTCGATTTCCAGCACGATGATGTCTGCCGGCTACGGCATGGCACAACAACCGATGATGGGCATCCAGGGCCAAATGGGCGGCCCACCACAGCACGGCGGCATGAATAGCCAACAAACCTCGACCGGAACCCAAGAATGGGAATGGCTAACAATGAGTCTATAATGCCACGCGTGCTTTTCGTCTTTTTCCAACTTCTCTATAACCTTTTTATTATTATTGCAATTATTTTACTGGCGCAGGACATCGCCAGCACATTCTTCATTCCTCATTCTTCCGTTTTTTCTTCTTCTTTTCATATACCTCATCTTTTTTATATACAATGCGCAAGGGTGGCGTATTTACGCGGGAATAGAACAGCGACTCCGGAACAGGGCAAACGATAGAATGCAACGTCTCTTTTTTCTTCTTCTTTCTTTTTGGACGGGTACCGGCGTTTTTTTCCTTCTTTTCTGTCATTTCTTTTGGGGGCTATATTTTCGCACTTCGTTTTTTTTTTTTTTTTTTCTTGCTTTTCCCGGTTGGATTCCCTTATGAATGATACCTATGTATATATGTATGTTGAGCTAAACGCGGGGAATTTGTCATCTTCTTCCTCTACAGAGCTGGTGTTTTCTTGCTTTTCGGGGGGTTTATGAGTTTGCTTTCATCGGGGGTTTCTCTTTATTTATTTATTTATTAGCGATGATATTACGAGATATAGTCCGCACAAAGCCTTGTACTAAATACACGCTCTCACGACCCTAGTATGAAATCACATGTGAAAAAATTGCACGTTTAACAGAATAAAAATCTACTCATAACAGCTTTTATTTCATAGAAATAGAAACAAAGTAATCTTATCCATCACATCCACGCCTCTGACCGCTTAGCCCGCTTCACTCCATCCCATCCATGACATACGTCCCTGCCTGCCTGCCATGTCTTGATACCATATTTCCAACCTCCAAGACTCCAACAAATATGACCCTCAAAGAAAGCCACGCCACCCTTCCAAGAACCGATAAAAAAGAATCAATCTGATAAAAAAACAAACAAAATAAAACAACGACCAAAACCACACCTCATGCTATCCATTGTTTTTTTCGACAAGACGACCAAAGACAACCAACACTTCTCAAACCGCATTATTAAGATGAAGAGAAGATGTAAAAGATATAGAGTAATACAACAATGAAAAACTCGGCATTTGACCATGCAAACGAAGCAGAGAGAAAAGAAAAGAAAAGAAAAGAAAAAAAAAGAAACAAGAACGTCATTAGTCCAACAAGTCCGCAACACTGCGCAAATAATACTGCTTCATCGAGTGAGGCAGGTTCGAAAGCTGGCTCTATAGTATCGTGTTGAAGTTGTCCTGGTGTTCATCCTTGCTATCGGTGGCGATACGCTTGCGCGGGCTGCCCCCGTCGTCGGCGTTATTCTTGCGGTGGCGGAACGTGAAGCCCACAAAGAGGCTCTTGCTCATTTCCTCCTCGCGTTCAGCCATGGTCTCTAGTGCCTGCTGCTTATCGTGCACTTCCTTATACTTGGCCATGTCGTCCTCGTTGCCAAAGTCGTCAAAGTACCCGGCGTCCGTCTCCGAGTCGAGTTCCGGGACAAACGGCGCCCGTGTTTCGCGCAGAGTGTCCCAGTCTACTTCGGCAAAGTACTGATGGTTGTATATCTCTTTAATAGTACCAAAGCGTCTTTGGCGCGAATTGATGCATCTGTTTCATTGTCAGTACGGCTTCCTGTAAAGCAGTAAATCGAGATATTAACTTACGTAGTGATAAAGTTCCATGTGCGGTTGCTGAGAAAGTAATTCGGGTCCTCCCAGACCGGGCGCTTGAGCACCTCTCGCCAATGCTTCAGGTTGCGCCACGTCTCCTCGGGTGATGCGCCGGCAAATGGCGGGAAGCCCGTAAGAGCCTCAAACAGCATGCAGCCGAGACTCCAGTAGTCGACGGTATAATCATACTCCTCCCCTCGAAGAACCTCGGGCGCCATATAATCGGGAGAGCCAACAATTGACTTGGCATAGTTGACATCGTTTTCTCTCATGTTTCTATAGCTCTCACGACGTTCAGAAACGGTGCGCTGCTCGATTGGCTTGCCAAACGGCACCGACGTCTCGGATGCCTGTTCCAACTTGATGCGCATGGACTCAATCTTGGACGGCGCCAAGACACCCGCAGCGAGGCCAAAATCTGTCAACTTGACGTGTCCCGTAGAATCAATCAAGAAGTTTTCAGGCTTCAAGTCTCGGTGAATATATCCAAGCTGATGCAGTGCGTCAATGGAGCAAAACATTTCAGCAACGTAGAATCGAGCGTGGCGGTTAGAGAGGACTCCGGTATTGTTGAGCAGCGTTCGGAAGTCTCCGCCAGGCACGTATTCCATGGCAAGATAGATACTCTTGTCATCCTGGAAAGAGTACAGTAACCTGACGAGCCACTCGCTCTGGGCCGTGGTGAGGATGTCCCGCTCCGTAAGGACGTGGCGAACTTCGTCGAGCTTGAATAGCAGCTTCTTGCTCATCACTTTGAGTGCGCACACTTCCCTTGTGTCCTTTTTCTGCGCGAGGAATACCTGGCCGTAGCCACCCTGGCCAACCTGAGTAAGGATCTGGAAATCGCCGTGACGAAGGCGTATGCGCCTCTTGCGCAGATTTGCTCGCTCACGGCCAGCGTATTTGGTCCACATTTGGTTGAATGTCTCTTTGTCTGTTTCTGGGGGTGGAGGGTATTCGGATTTGAAGGCTTGTAGGCGGTTCTGTCGCGAGCCAACGTATGTGAGAAGATCAAAATAATAATCCAAAAAGTCTATATGCCCATTAGCTATGTCCCTTGGACTTCAACACATTGCAAGAGGCAACTTACATAATTGCGTAACATTGGTCAATCGGCGGACGCTTGGCCGCTGCAGAATCTCCAGCTCCTCGGCCGTCAGACCCCGAGATGTGTTAAATTTCTTGGCCTGTGTAAGCGGACGCTCCTTGGCCTCGTAGGGCTGCTGGCGGGAGACGGCGGCATGATTGAGCTGCACGGGAGGAGTGTTTTCCTGCCCTTGCCTCTTTATGTGGTTGCCTTGAGCACCCGTCTTGTGGATAATGCTTTCGTCGACGCTGAGAGTTGAGTCGTCGTGAGGGAGGGCGTTTGTTTTGGTGGGCGAAAGCGGCGAGACGAGGCTCTGCGGGCGAGAAAGCTGGATCGGGTTCTCGACCGAAGTTGGTGCAAACGAGAGAGAGTTTTCGAAAGCTTCAGGGAGGTCGTATGCGCCGGGGGGAGCTGTCCTCTTGCTGGGGCTACCGTGCGGCGTCTGGGCAGGGTTGATGAAGCCATTATTGGCGTTCTTGGTCGGCGTCGAGGGCCGGGCAGAATCAAGGGCGGCCTTGTCCTTGCCCGACTGGAAAAAGTTGGACATGAAGCTTGTCATTGTGGCGGTCGGTGACGACACAACGAAGCCGTCGAGAAAGTCAACAAACAAGGTAACCAGGATAGCCAAAGACCGGATGCGAGCCTTTGCCTAGAGCTCTGGCGGAAACAACAAGAGTAGCAAATGAAGATGCAAAAACGATGCTGATGGTGATGCTTATGCTTGAACTTTGGAATAATAATCCAAGACGAGAATGAGGGCAAGGGAGGGAGACGCAGGTCGGCTTCTTGTGCATGCACAACTGCTCGTGGTGGAATCTGGGGCCTGCCATTGGGTGGGACTGCCACCAAAGTCAACAGTAGTTGCGGCGGCAACGGCCAGATGCGTGCTCCATCCCGCCCTCCATCAACCACTGCACCTGCGGGAGACGATCGATGCACTGCGGGCCCAAAAATCATACGAGACAGCTAGTTGTCGTCTCTTATCGCATTCCTTTTTTGAACGGCTTACGAGGCCGGTGGCTTTTGTGCTGCTTTTTTAATTCGATATGCATCATTAATATGTCCAGCAGGGCATGAAGCAGCATGCCCGGCAGTCCACGCTTTGAGTATGAGTACATAACATGAAGTGTCTCGGATTACCTTGAGACTTGTGCACCAGCCTCTATTTGGACCGGAATAAAGCATATTACGAGTAAAGACTAGATGTATATGCCTTGTTTCAAACACATCTATCCTTTCCGTTCCCGCTATATGCCTTCCGAAACCAACATGACACTCGACACTATTCTCTTCTCCTATATTGCGCCACCGCGTCCCGACATCCACTGTGCTTATACAGGATTGTCGTCTTTTACGTCTTTTTGTGCGATAGCTACCTTGTAATTAGCTGCTTCCCCAAAGTGCAAAGTACGCTTTTGCGCATGTGATGCATCAGAGCGGGGGTTGCATGTGTTATGACTTTGCATGCAGACGGCTTGCTTGCCAATGTCTATGAATAAAAGGCTTACTCAGAAAAAGAATGGCCTACGTGAGCTGGCTTCGTATCACCTTGCAGGAGTGGCGGACGAAAGAAGCCTCCCACATTCTGCACGTCTCAGCCCAGGTCGCCTTTAAGGCACTTGATCGCAAGTGCTCGCGTGTTTGTTTCGCATCCTATGAGCAGGAGCAAAATTCGATTACCAGCCAGGCAACGTCGTGAATTCGCCCAACAGGGTAATACTGCTAGAAATGAGCGTCTGCGACTCGAGCAAACGCGGTATAGAGAGAGTTTTGTTAAGATGGACCCGGCCTCTCTCATAGCGACAGCAATTGCACTAGTGACCTTTGCGTCGCAAATATGCAAATCTATTGCCTCACTGCGGTCGCTCTGCAAAAGCCTGCCCGGACGCATTCATGCAGTGAGTAATGAAGTTGCCGATTTGGAGCTGGTTCTGCTGCAGCTTGCAACGTTAATCGAAAGCCGAAAATGTCTGCCGGAAAGCAGATATTCTGCGATGCCGCATTTGCTGAGTAAAGCGCGGATGAAGCTGAGCGAACTTGAAATGATAATCAACAAGTTTGTTCAAATCCAATCAAGATCAAAGGTCTCATTCAATTTATTAAACGCTTGGCGCAATGAGCACACTCGAATCAAGGAGATACAGGATGATATTAGAAGCGTGAAGTCTAGCTTGAATATCATGCTTGGTGCTACAAGCTCGTATGTGCAACGTTCCACGCTTGTCGCATGCAGTTTATAATAACACAAACACTAACTGCTGACGCGTCATCAGGGATGATATGCTCAAGATTCGACTTGATATTCAGGACATATCTACCATGACCGGACAGTCGTCTCAAGCGCACGTCATCATGAGCCAAAAGGTTATGATGACACTGGCTGGTGTTGATCAGCGTGTGGCTCGTGTCGAAGAGATGCTCCAACAACAGTCCGATATGTTGAAAATGAACCAGTTCATACAAGTACAATCAGCATACGGTACTAGCTCTCCAGCAAGCAACGAAGTGACTGCCAACGCCACATCCCCAGAAGAGACAACTTTGGGTATCCGCGTGACACCATCAGCAATACCGTGCCAGACACATTGTACTTGCTCATGCCACTCACAGAAGAGCCTAACGTCGCCTCCTCTCTTCAGCAGCGTCTTGGGCCGCCTTTTCGTCCACTACGCTGGCCTACCGACCCCGAAGCGCCCGTGCAATAGCAGAAAATGCCAGAGAGCTCGATCGAGCAAGTTTAGTCTCGAGTACTGGTTTCCGGCAGCAGTCTTGTCTCGGATCGTGAGAATGGAGGTGTCATACTACCACAATGTCGGACCATCTTTTCAGCTTGACATTTTACGAACCATACCCGATGATGCTCAATGCGTCAACTTCGCCATCAACGGCAATGTAAAGGGGCTGAAATACCTCTTCGAATCGGGCCTGGCATCACCGCGGGACGTGAGCGTTACCAGAGGATACTCTCTGCTTCGCTGGGCACTGTACAGCAAACAGTATGCAACCTGCAAATTTTTGATTCAAGCTGGTGCAGATGTGGATTATAGGCCAATTGGGGCATTTGACAACAGCCCAAGAATCAAGGCATGCCATTTTTTGCTTGAGGGAAACCTTTCAGAGTCTACGGTGCAAGCTCTCCGCGCAATCACCCGAGGAAGCAAACACCTCGACGACTTTATAGATGACTCAAACTTTACCAAAACGCACCGTATAGTTTTGGGCATTTCAAGCAGCCAGTTGGAGGCCGAAATACTTCTCCATCCCAACGAAATCAACATTCAAGATTCGATGGGTCGGACACCTTTAGCTTGGGCAGCTGCAAGGAATGACATTCGTGCAATAGTGACCTTGTTGAGATACGGGGCCGACCCGAACATAATGGACGTTCAGATTTCCGGTCCACTATCCAACGCAGCAGCTCAAGGGTATATATCCTGCGTGAAACTTCTCCTTGATGCCGGTGCTAACCCCGATCCGCCGTTACCAAAAGGCATGACGAAAGGCGGTCCATTAAACGTTGCAGCCCGAAATGCAAAGGATCCTCTTCTTGTCAAAGTGTTACTGGATTTCGGAGCGGACGTAAATCAAGCTGGGGTAGACGGCAAGACTGCCCTATTTCATGCAGCGCAAAAGGACAATGCAAGCCTGGCCATTTTGCTGCTCGAGAACGGTGCAGCAATCAATCTGGCCACCACTACCGGAGACACTCCTTTGACAGCTACAATCACACACAACAGCCATAATGTTTTGAAGCTCTTTCTCGAACGTTGGCACGAGTACACCACCTGCCCGCGCCTGAAGGGGCCACACCTGCTAAAGATTACTGCAATGTATGCGGATATTGAAACCATTCACATCTTGTTAAACACCAACCATTTCCGTCTAAAGTATGATGAAAATTATGCCGTCGGCGACTTCAAAAGGCTAATGCGAGAGCGTCAAGATGCCTCAGAAAAGCTGACCAGTGCCTTTGATGAGCTGCTCAGCATATTTGAGGGCGTCTTTCATGCAAATTACATTATTGAGAGGATGCTTGAAGCCGGACAGCTTACGTCAAACACCACTCGATCGAGTACCTGGGAGACTATCAGCTCAGATGACTCTGATGACTCTTTTAAAGATGCTCTTACTCACGTGTAAGGCGGGGTACGAACGGGGCAAGGATGTTTTAGAAAGAGAATACATGATTTACATATGATCTACGTATAGGGTTTACTGGATTTCTTCTCTTTACTGTCTTGATGTTTGGTGGTCGCAACCATGGGTTGCGGTAGGCTGCTGTGTTGGTTTGTATGACGAGCCCGTGAACCAGCCAGAATTTCAACTACTAGTCTTAATATAAGGTAACATAATGAGTACTTTAATGAGAATAGGGGAACAACTGGGGCTTTCCATTGTCTAATAAATTTTGGAAGTCGGGATAGGCGTAGATCCAACCTCTCATGTCCATGAGACAATAATGGCCTCGCAATCAAGTGACGTATTGAAACATTTCCCTGCAAGAGGCTGCCAAGGCAGTTTAATTACCTATGCGCGCTTCAAATCGCTCAAATACTACTTTGAATAGATATTCGGCAACATGGCTGGCTGAAGAACACGACATGCAGGAGTTGCTGCATGCAGGCGACTGAGACGGCTCACGTGCGAACATAATAACCCCTCGGTTGCCAGCCGTAAGATTACCGCCCGTCATCTTTCTCTCTCTTTTTGTTTCGCCAGAGTATAGCGCAGCCAATGCCAACACTTGCAGCGCTCGTTTTGGGCCAGAGAGAAATCTAGAGCGCAAACATGAAGTTTGGCTTACACTATCACCAACACTTGTTGGCCAAGTGGGCGAACCACTATGTCGACTACAACGGTTTGCGGAGTATGATACACGCTAGTCATCGAGACAGGGTAGCGAGCATACATGGTTCGTAGGCATGGTTAGATGAATTGACTTACAATCTTACACTTTTTCAGAAGTAGTCAGCTACCTTGACGTCAACATTAAAACATACAAGACGCTCCTTCAGCGAGAATATGATTCGATGTCTCAGCACGAGATGGGCATCCGCTCTCGATTCAGCTTGCAGACAGTGCTTTCTTCGCAGAACCAACAATCTGAATATCCCCCACAATTCTGTGAAAAGCTCTTAAGAGAGGTAAAGGACTTTCACTGGTTTGAAAGAGTCAATGACACTGCCATTCAACGGATCTTTGAGAAACTCGCGGCTGAAGCATTGATTCATCAGCAGCAGTGGGCGGCGATTCAGGACGATTGGAATAGTTCCAGAAGCGACTTTCAGCAAAGATTCTATGACCTAGTATCTCGTATACGCCAACTAGCTGAGCTCATCGAATTACAAAATCCATCACGACTGCAGTATAATCGCGAAGATGTGCATAGATCTCCTAGCGAGGATGATCACATCTTCAATTATTACAAAGGCAACGCATCTCTTTTACATGCCGTAAATTCAGGGAACGGACATATCCTCGAACAGTTTCTCGAGGAACTAAAGGTGCATGAAACGGAAGACCAGCACGTGGATGACCTCAGAACCCTTCTTGGGGACCTTCTTCTTCTAACTGTGAGAACCGAGCAGGAAAAAATGGCTCAAATCATTTTTCGCATGAGATATAGCTTTTTAATAAGACCGGAAAATATACAGACTGCGCTCTACTGCGCTTCGGAGGCCGGGAGTTTCGGTTTGGTGCTACGTCTCATTCGGTACATGCAGCTGGCACGCATCACGATTGATGCAGCCGCGCCAAACACAGGATGGACAGCGCTCATTGCCGCATGCGCCAACGGGCACAAAAGGGTCGTATTGCTTCTGTTGGAGGCTGGCGCTGATGTTGAAATATGTGATAGTTGTGGATGGACAGCCCAAGAGCATGCAGCGTTCCGTGGGCATCTTGCCATTGCTGAGCTCGATAGGTTAAACACCGTCAGTGACCCAAGTGCTGGACCTGCATTGTCCCAAAGGAACCCCAGAAAACGAGGACCTCTTCATTTGGAAAAGGCTAAAAGGGCAGTTGTCCTTACTCTTGGAAGTGTTCAAGGCGGCCACGAGAGAGCTGCGTTTCAACTATCTCACTTTAACCCAATACGCCACCATGGGCTTGCTGAATCAAGCACATTGTCATTGGAGATCCATGTGCCAGCAGGCGATGCGGAACCGAAGATAGTCCAGCTACCCGTGTTAAAGGATCACACTAATGAGCCTTTTATTTCTCAAGTTGCAAAGGATTTGCCCATTCAAATTTGCGTCAAGCTTTATGGCTGCACTCTCACTAACGACAAAGTGTTGTTAAGTGCCGGCACTGCCCTATTAAACCATCCGGAAGTCAAATTTGGGGATAGACGAGAGGGCATGTTGCGAGAAACGACAGTCTACATGCTAGACAAGGACACCATGGAAATGTCAGGGACTGTATTGCTCAGCTACCTAATCGTTACTCCATACCATGGCTTGCAAGAGCCGAATACTGCTGACTACAGGAGAGGCCCAACTGACTCAGTTCGCCTTGTCGGCCATAGAGGTATGTAAGCGTGGGAACAGTTTGATCTTTATGCTAACGATATCAGGATTTGGCCAGAATACTGCCGACAAATCGTACCTCCAGCTGGGAGAAAACACTGCTTTGGTATTCTTTAATGTTCCTCCTATCAAAGTAATAGTACTGACACCCGTAGTCGTTTTTGTCTGCAGCAAAATTTGGTGCTTCATTTGTTGAGGCAAGTTCATCCACAATATCTGTCCTAATATAATGTTAACAATCTGCAGTTTGGTAGGCAATGTACTGACCTGCGAGTATTCCATCTAACATTGTTGCAGATTTGCAAATAACTCGCGACCTGGAAGCGGTTATATTCCATGACTTTTCACTCAGTGAATCAGGGACTGACGTGCCGATTCATGATGTTACTCTATCTCAGTATAAACATGCCAGTTATTTGCAGGAACCACAAGGCAAAGCACCACTCAATCCCGTAATTTCCAGCGCCGAGTCACAAAGAAGACGACGTGCTTGGTCTGGGGGTGAAGAGTCGTTACTGAGAGCCGATCAGCTAAAGGACCGACTTCGCTATACCGTGGATTTTCAAAGTAAGGGATTCAAGCCAAATACTCGAGGACACTCAGTCCAAGGCACGCTTGCAACCCTTGATGAGCTTCTCGTGGAACTTCCCGAAGACATTGGATTCAATATAGAAATGAGTAAGTCCGTATTATAACGTCTCCTGGGTCGTGTGGGTGCTGACTTGGTACAGAATACCCACGTCTTCATGAAGCAGTCGAGGCAGGAGTGGCACCTGTCACGATTGACATTAACACCTTTGTCGACACCGCCTTAGCGAAGATTGAGCGCCTAGCCGGTCAGCGCAAAATCATCCTGTCCTCATTCACACCTGAAATGTGCATACTCCTGTCATTGAAGCAGAAAGCCTATCCTGTCATGTTCATCACGAATGCTGGCAAAGTCCCGATGGCTGACAGAGAACTGAGGGCTGCAAGCTTACAGATGGGAACGCAATTTTGTAGATACTGGAGCCTCGCGGGAATTGTTCTGGCGTGTGAAACCTTTTTGCTTTGCCCTAGACTCATTCAATTTGTCAAGAACGCCGGGCTTGTTTGCGCGTCGTATGGATTGTTGAACAATGATCCTGCGAATGCTAGAGTACGTTTGATTCTGGCCTTTTTTTTCTGTAACAAAAAAAAGAAAGAAAAAATTTAGTGGAATTGCTAACAAATTATTTTAGAAGCAAGCTGATGCAGGAATTGACATGATCATGGCGGATAGAGTCAAGCTCATTGCGGATGAATTAGGCAGGAAGCTGCCAAACTGACGGGTCGTGGCAAAGATGCAAATATTGCTGCATGTTCGACCAACCCTCATTATAAAGCTAGAATAGCTACCGAATTAGAGAGCTTCATTAAACGAGCAGCCGCATCCAGGACGTCTAAATATTGCTGCTTTCTCGAGCAGCATTGAATGACACGGCCATTTCATGGTTGCCGCTGTAGCCGTGCAAGAGAGCCGACAAGAGCAGCGATGGCGCTAACCGTATTGGCCCATCTCTCGTTAACCAAATTTGGCAAAGCCCAAGGCACTGAATCTCGCGGCGGGTGAAACATTTATCCGGCTCCCATCTTGGGTGTTGGGGCTCTCGGCTGTAGCACGTGACTTGAGTCCTGGCGGGGCACGCACGCCGAATCAGTGCGGGAAAACCCTGTTGAACGGCACAAAATAGAGGCCATCCACTTTTCAATCACTTTGGAGAAAGACGACACCATTTTGACAATTTTCCTCTCCCTCTTTCCGCCCACACACCCTCATCCGCTGTCAGTCAAACCCGACAAAAAACACAGCAAAATCAGTCACAATGGATTCCGCCAAGGCTCCCGTCAAGCTGGTCAAGGTTACCCGAGTTCTCGGCCGTACCGGTACGAATTATTTCGCCCTCTTATTGCGCACGACCACATGAAAAAAAAAAATGCTACGTTATGCTCTTGTCGGAATTGTTTTTTGTGCCAGGAGGAGGAGGAAGTTATTGTCCGCGAATACACGGCAGAACGAACGACAGACATGCGGCATCATGGTCAAATTTTGCGCGAGCTTGGAGCAGTTTAGGCTAACTTGTGTGTCTGTTTGCAGGTTCTCGTGGTGGTGTCACTCAGGTCCGCGTTGAGTTCATGGACGACCAGAGCCGTTCTATCATCCGTAACGTCAAGGGTCCCGGTATGTTATTTCTCGATGGGCAGACGATGCCCAAGTACATACAATTGCGATTTTTCCCTGCTATCGGATAGCAGGATATACATGCCGGAACACGCTAGCTAACAACTCTTTGCCCACAGTTCGCGAGAACGACATCCTTTGCCTGCTCGAGTCCGAACGTGAAGCCCGCCGTCTGCGATAAGCGGTTACCGTGGTGTATGATGATGTGATGGACAAAGTTTAAAAAAAGAAAAGACATTGGGAGCTGGTCGTTCCGGGA
This sequence comes from Lecanicillium sp. S3808, assembly GCA_023628775.1. Lineage (NCBI taxonomy): Eukaryota > Fungi > Ascomycota > Sordariomycetes > Hypocreales > Cordycipitaceae > Lecanicillium > Lecanicillium sp. S3808. The sequence continues at coordinate 725,788 of JAMAJY010000009.1, forward strand.
ATTTTTTTTAAAGCTTGGTCGAATGAGGTTTTTGCTGGTCGATACTTTTTGGAGGGTTGCATTTCTGGACAACTGGTGTCTTGACAAACAAGAGACTTGTCAAGTAGCATAACCGGCTGACCGCCTCGGTCGGAAAAAATACCTAAACTCTTTCACAAACATTTACAAACAGCATCCTTTAGGCCCCGATGCCGCACATGACGAACCGAAGACAAGACGACATTGGTCAACGAGATGGCTTGCTTGCTAGGAGATAAGGTGGCTCGTTCTGCATACTCTTTTATGCAGGCTTCCTTTGCTTTTTACTCCAGTCATCTGTACGATGTCGAGAGTCGCCGTGACTTGTACTATGATTTGCTTGCGTGCGTGACGTGTACGGTGGCAGAGGATTGATGCAGACGTACATGCAGAATCTATGCAAAGACGCGCAAGCCTCCTTGTAACTGGACCAACCGTCAATGTACACTGCCTTCTACTAGTTCTCTATGCGTGTTGCGAGGCTGCCTGACCAAATTGTGCTGCGATGCAACTTGTAGAAGCGCTGACGTATGGCGCGCTGCTAGCGTCAAAGCGAGTAGACGCATCTTGGTCTCGCCAAAAGTGCATCCGTAAACGAAACTAAGAATCTCCTCATAATCAATTAATTATTCACTGCGCAACTGGTAGGCTGCTTCAAAGATGCTCAGTGCCGAAAAGCGGCGGCGCAGAAGGTTGCCTAAACGGGCTAGTACCACCATTAAGTAAGACAGATATTTCTGGATCATTGGTCCCGCAACTGGGCCAGCTCCGGCCAAGGCCGTCGTCATCGTGGCTTTCTCAGCCACGACTAGCTCGTTTTCGTGCCCTGACCAAACTGTCTGCGCCGACTAGTCCCCTCCAAGGCGCCTATGAGTTGTTGACAAGCTCTTCACTCCTGAATACCGACCTCGTTTTACCAACAGCCTTGCCCTGCCGACTACAGAGCTCCTGTTGTTCGAGGTCTAATCGACCCCGCGCTTGGCATTGAGCTCTCTCACGCCTGAAGCCAGATAGCCAGGCTTGTCGCATTAGGAGACGCCAGAAGTTTCGAAACCCACTACCGTGTCTCGCGCTTGCATATCACAAGACGACGCCGCTGCCGGGGCAGTAAGGAGAGGAACTGCCGCACCTGGCAACGCAAACGTTTGCTGCGAAACGGGTGCTCGGTGAACCTGGTATAAAAATGGCCGATATTCGCTCCTCGGGCGACGATGCCCTGCCCGCACCGCAGCAGCCGCAATCACCTCGAGACGGACTTACAAACATGCCTTCCGAGGACGGCAATGCCCGCCCTACATCTCTGGATAATAACCAGCCTGTGACGAACGACGGTGCGTCCAGTGAGAACAAGAGCAATGAGGGAGAGGCAGCTTCGGCAGCTCAGCCAGCTGCTCCTCAAGCGCCTCCGACGCCGAGTCCTGCCGAGGTTGCGATGCAGAAACAGGTCAAAGATGTGCTGATATCCGATGTATGTCTTCCTACGAGCAACATTTGTCAAATTTATGTCTAATCACCTGCAGATTGGTATTGCCACGCTCCTTAACCGTTTGAAACAGAGCATTGCCTCCGCCAAGGTATGTCATGTTGACTAGGTCCCATAATGTGCTCTTTCTTACTGACTCCTTTCAGGAATTTGGCGCTTTCTTGAAGAAACGAGCTGTTCTCGAGGATGACCAGGCTCAAAACTTGAAAAAGCTTTGCCGTGTAACTCAGGACAACATGCGACGAGCCGATCACCGCCAAGGAAGCTTTGCCCAATCCCACGACGAGATGATGTATATTCACGATCGTATGGCGGAGAATGGAATCCAATTTGCCGCTTCACTGCACCAAATGCATGAAGACCTCGTGGACCTCTCCGGGAATGCTGAGCGTGGACGCAAGATGTGGAAGAGCAACGGCTTGTCGGCAGAGCAAAAAGTCGCCGACTTGGATCAGACTATGCGCAAGAGCAAGAACAAGTACGATTCGCTCGCGGAAGAATATGACAGAGCCCGAACTGGCGAAGGCAGACAAGGCGGAAAGGTTCTTGGCGCTTTCAAGGCACACAAGTCTGCAGCTCAGCAAGAAGAGGATCTGCTGAAGAAGGTCCAGGCCGCTGATCAGACATATCACAACCATGTTCAGACGCTGCAGGCCGAAAAGTCTCAGCTGGAATCATCAACTCGACCCGAGGCTATCAAGGCCATCCAAGATCTCATCAACGAGGTAGACTCTGGTCTGACACTGCAAATGCAGAAGTTTGGTAAGCTGGAACATATTACAGTAGTTGCGGAAGTGACGCTAACAATGGGTAGCTGCCTTTAATGAGAAGCTTCTTCTTGGCAACGGAATGATTGTTTACCCCTTCAAGAATCAGTCAGGAGAGAATCTACCACAGCCTCGAAGCCTGCGTCAGGCTGTCGCGTCCATTAACAACGAGCGAGATTTGAACGAGTTTATTTCTTCCCACCACTCCAAAGTGCAGCTCAACCTCGGCGAGGTCAAGTATGAAAAGCATCCTGTAAGTCTACACATACTTCAAAAAAACATGTGCTTCGCAGCCTGTTAATTTTCACGTATAGGTTTTGAGCCAGGGTCGGCCGCCTAGTGGTCCCTCTCCGTCAGGTCCGTCAGGTCCGTCAGGTCCGTCATCGTCATTCCAAGCCCCGCAGCAAGCAGGAATGGTCAGTCCAGGTCAGCAGCAGCAGCCCATGGGGCCTCGAGCCAGCAGCGGTAACTTTGGCGGACCAATGGGTCCTGGTAGTGGCCCAGGTGGCCCAGGTGGTCCTGGAAGCCCGCAAGGCCCTATGAGTGGTAGCCCAATGATCAGCCCGCCAATGGCCCAGGGAGATCAGCAACGACCATACGCACAGCAGCATAACCGAAGCTTCAGCCAAGGCAATATGTTGAATCAGCCAAATAACGGATCACCACAGCAGTACCCGCCACGAAACTCTGCACAAGCTGCACCACAACATGGCAATGGGCCGTACGGTGCTCCTCAGCTCGGAGCTCTGCCGTTCCAAGGCCAACCACCAAACCAACGATCTTCACCACAGCAGCCTGGCCAGCCGTTTATGCCCCCAGGCGATCCGCGTGGTGGCGGACCTGCGAAACATCCTGGGGGACCGCCTCCCAGCCAAGCGCCGCCTAGCTACGGCTCACCACCTGGTGGAAGCCCAATGACAAACATGCCACCATCATCTAAGCCCGTCTTTGGTGTTTCTCTGGGGCGTCTTTATGAGAGAGATGGATTTGCCGTTCCTACACTGGTGCTCAAGTGCCTGCAAACAGTGATGCACTTTGGTCTGGATGTAGAAGGCATTTACCGTGTGCCAGGAAACAAGCCACACATTGAGAAGCTCAAGAACATGGCTGATGCGGGTAAGAGCCTTCTCCTGCCGGTACAGATCTCTAAGCAATGTGCTAATTTTACAAACAGATGTTGACAACCCTGAACTGGAGTTTTTGGACCCTGCCCAGTTCTTCTACGAAATCAACAATGTCACTGGTCTGCTGAAGCAGTTCTTCCGCGACCTGCCCGACCCCTTGCTCACATCTGAGCACTATAGTAGCTTTATTGCTGCAGCCCGTATGTCTTTTTTTTGGGCCTTGTACATTCACTCACTAACATTTATCTCTGCAGAACACAAGGATCCAATTGTCCGCCGAGACTCAATCCACGCCATCATCAACAGCCTGCCAGATCCAAACTATGCCACACTCCGCGCCCTGGCGCTACACTTGCACAAAGTCATAGAGAATGAGCATGCCAACCGCATGGACTCGCACAACTTGGCCGTCGTCCTGGGCCCCACGCTACTTGGTGCTGAAGCTATTGGTGACTTGGGCTTGCAGACGCAAGTCGTTGATACGATTCTGCAAAACACGTACCAAATCTTCGATGACGACTAGGTGCAAGTTGCACCTTGCAGAGAGATGTAGAGAAGAGTTGTTGTTTGTTTCAGCTGTCGTTTTCATTTGTAGCTTGCTGCGTTTACTGATGCAAGGCTGTTTTTGAGCCGCGCCATGAAATCACGTCACTTGCGTCTATTGATTGTTTCCCTTGGCTTTCTCTGATATTTTATTTCCTTTTATTATTTCTTACTAGTTTAGGATTGTATTTTTAACCAACAAGCATTACCATGATTTGAATATAATACTTTACTTGAAAAATCATTCCCCTTTTGATTTGGACCAGTTGAGAATGCAGCACTTGGTATATTACTCGAGTACTTTGCCTCCTGACTCGGCAACAATCAGGTCAAACTCTGGCTGAAACTCTAGGTAAAAGTTGTTCTGTGTTTGTCAGTTGACCGCTCAATATTCGAGGCCCTAAAGAAACAGCAACGTACCGGAGTCTGCACGGAATCAGCCGTAAACTGCGCAACGTCGTGCGGGATAATCTTTTTCGGCACGCCATTTGCAGCCGCAGCTTCGGCCAAGAGTTGAGATTGGCATGCTTTTTCGAGGCTGTAGTAGAGGAACGCAGCCTCGTCGACGGTTGTTCCAACAGTAATGAGGCTATATTTTCCAGAATTAGCTTACAAAATACATCAATCTGGGAAAAAAGGGCTTAGTAGAGGCTTACCCGTGGTTTTGTAAAATGGCAGCAATATTCTTCTGGCCGAGAGCCTTTGCAATCGCCCTCCCCTCGTCCTGCGCAAGAGCAATGCCAGCATGCTCATCATACACGCCAACCTTGCCATAAAAGTTGCACGCATCTATTCCAAAATCAGCATTCATGAAGGAGCCTTTTTTTTATTCAAAGTTGGGTGATGCTTTTACATACCTTGTGTCAGCATCTCAATCGGTTTCCCAAAGCCACTCCACGTTTTCCCGTAGACGCTATGCGTATGCGCAACCGCATTCACCTCTGGCCGAGCATGGTGCACCTCGGAGTGAATCATGAAGCCAGCCTCGTTAATCATGGCCTGGTTGCCGCCCTCGACCACGTAGCCGTAGCTATCGACCAAGACCAAGTCTGAGGCCTTGATGAGGCAAAAGTGCATGGCGAATGGGTTGAACCAGAAGTGGTCCGGTCGGATTGGGTCTGTTGTCAACATTGTCAACCAAGTGTTCATAAAGACGAGAACATACACTCCTTGTTTAAACGGTATTTTCTTCTTTATTTTTTTCTTTAACAAAACTCACCTCGTACAGAGATATGCCCAGATACACCCTCTCCATACCCCCTCTTGCCAAAGAAGCGAAACGCAGCAGCCATGTGCTCCCGCACCCACTGCCGCTTAGCCATCGGGTCCGTAAACGTCGGGATGCCGCGCAGCTTCAGCACGCCGTTGCGGTCGCCGCGCGCGAGGGCTTGAAAGGCCTTGTCCTGCTCGGCGGGCGTGTGCGGGGCCGTGTCTGCTTGGGGGTTTGCATTGTTGGTGAGAGAGACGCGCTGCTGCTTAGTGGCGGCGGTGGTTGTGGTTGTGGTTGCAGTTGATGTCGACATTTTTGTTTTCTTCAGCGCCTTCTTTCGAGGGCAAAGGATTGATGCTTGTGAGTCTTGTTTTTATATAGCTCTTATATGTGTATATTGTCTTGTTAAAGTGAGAAAGTATTATGGGCTCATCTGGCGGATTACGTAGAGATAAGATACTCTTTGAGGCTTGTCAACTAGAAGGCGCATAGGGCGCAACGTTCTCCGGTTCTCGCGACACCAGGCGCTTCGACATACTTTTTTAACCTTGAGCCAAATTGAAAGCCTGGTTCTTTATACCAACAAGCCAAGGGAAAAAAAAATATCTCTGCACTGTTGTGTAGGCCAACGTAAGACATCGGCGCTAATCTCCTGCGGACAGATGATGGATGTTGGAGCCTCAAGAATCCAGATGCAACAGGCCAAAGCAAACGAGTGGCTGCTGCTTCTACAAGTGCTTCGACGACACCTGACATGCTAATAGCTTCACTATGTATCAGCTATATCTTATAAAGATACGCTCCACCAGAAGAAACTTGAAGAGTAAGCTGGACGCAAGATAATCCATTAATAATGTGCCTTGAATCAACTCTGTAGCTCGACATCATTCATGCAGTCGAGTACTCCAAGTTTCGCAGACAATCTCGACATCTCCTCTCCCTAATTAAAGCAAAAGCAGCCTTCATACACAAGAAGCTTAGTCCCAAGCCCATGCAAGATATTTTAAAAATGTCTCTTTATTTCACAAGGTATCTTACTCCAGGTATAGCCCATGCTGATTCTCCCAATAGACAAAAAACACCCCATTCATTCATTGACGTTGAAACCAATAAACAACAAAAAAAAGACTAGAGAAAAACGCCGCTGTGACGCATACATGCAAAAGTATACATAAGAAAAAACAAGAAACAAGTTATTCGACAAGTGAGAATAAAAAAAAAAAAGAACAAGTCATTGGGTTTCGGTAACGTTAATCGTGACATTTGTGCGAAAAACTCATCCTTCTTGGTTGTTTAGCTTTGCGTCAAATCTCGTGTTGAGCGAGAGACGCGTTAGTAGCATAATGTAAAATTTCATTATACAAGTGCAGATGTTCAAGCCTTTTGGGGTTACACTTGTCCAAAAAGGCATCGCAGAATCTGCTACTGTATTTTAATAGCCTCAAACAGACCGAGGCTGAGGCTCGTATCGTTCTCGCCGACATTGGGGGTAGGCTCGCTAAGCACCTCCCATCGTCGCAGGACAAACGGGCTATATTTCTCTTGGGATACTGGCCCGATTCCATACATGGCGCCCAAGCCTCTTGCCGCCGCGCTAAGCGGCACCGACGCCTTGTCTCTGTGCGCGAGGAGAAGGTTGTCTGCTGGCGTGGACTGCTGTGCGCTAAAGAGGTAGTACATTCTTGCGTCCGAGGTTGCCGTCTTGTTCGGCACCACTGATGGTGCTGCAATGACTGTCTTGGCACATTGGCTGCGCAAATCATCTGGGAGGCTGTCGACGAGCAAGATAGACACGTCAAAGACTTGCTGTGCCAACTTGGCCGACGGTATCAGCGGCCGTGACTCGAGTTCGAACAAGATGCCGCATAGAACAACGATGATGCGAGCTCGAGCTTCGTGGTTTGGCGCCGGCGTTGCTTTGCTGGCTGCAGAGGGACTCTGCGTCTGTACCGCTGGAGCTGGAGCTGGATCCGACGAGATGCTGTTGAGCGTGACGAAACGCAGCAAAGACGGAAGCCAGGCGTTGCGAATGGCATCCTGTGCATCCGCAAGGGATTCGTCATCCGTGGCAATAACTTCCCACAGGTCCATCAATTTGTCGACCAGAGTACCTGTCAACTGAGAGCACTTGGAGGGCGGCTGACCTGAAATAATGGCTTCAATCACGCCAAGTAAATTCTTTGCCAATTGAATGCGGTCTTCGCTCGTGGCCATTTCCACAAAGTTGGATGCCTTTGACGAGGGAATCAGGTTTAGGTAGCGTGCGTGAGCTTGGCTCTTGAGGTGCTGGGTGATGTCTTCGCTCAGGCAGGGAAGCATGCTAGTCCACATGATGTTTCTAGCTTCAATGGCGCTATCCATCGCTCTGGCAAAAACGTCAAACTGAGACTCTTGTTGGTCTTCCCCGTCTCCTTGAGCTGGCTGAGCAAGAGAGAGCTCCATGTTGAGCGTGAGCTGGCAAAACGGCATCGTCAAGTCGTTGGCGAGACCCAAGATGTTATCAAAGGACGTCTTGGTAGTACTTTTGTTACCAGGAACCAAAAGGTTGGCAGCAATTGTCTTCACCAAATTTGAAGCATCGGTGCCAAGGTCCCTTATGTTTAGCGCCTCTGCTGCTGCTGTCGAGTCGCCCACGACAAGCAATCTCAATGCCTCAAGTACATAGCCTTGGCAGGTACTGTCGTCCAAAGGCAGAGCCAGGCCGTCAGAACGGCTCCGTAAGATGGAGTACTCGAGGACAGCATTGCGAATCAAGAGCAGCAGAGCCTTGGAATGCTCAAATTTGGCACACTGCTGGTAGACGACAAAGCGATACGATTCCTCCGCAGTCAGCGGGTTGGACTTCGGCAGCTTGCAGAGCACAAGCTGCAAGAGCTCCTGCAGATAGATAGACGAGCCTTGAGGCGTGGGATCCGTAGCACTCACGTCAATGTTGGACGCAACAGGAGCGGCGTTTGCGGTTTGGAGCATTGTGGAAACCGTCAAACAGCCGACGCTCACAAGAAGAGGCAGCAGCTCGACCAAAGGTGGCCTCTCTCTCAAGGATCGAATGTGGCTGATCCAGTCTGCCATAAGCTTGTCAAAGTGTTGAACGTCAAAGATTCGAAGCCTGCTGAGGAGCGATGCAAATACTCTCCGGCTCGCATCCTGCTTGGACCAGCCTGACTCTAGTCTCGGGCAGATGTTTCTGAACAGGCGGTTCATTGTCGGGTTGTCGACGCTGTTGCCACTTGAAAGGAGCTTGTCAATTTGTTCCGAAACCTCGCTCTCGGGTGTCTGAGCTTGGTTGACCATGTTATCAGAAATCGGCGAGCAAGCATCTATGGGGTTGCTGCGATCACTCTGCATCAATTCCTCCTGTAAATTCTTTGCTGTATCGCTTCGATTTGGCATACGCTGCGACAAAGAAGACAGTGATGCGAGCAAGGGTCGGGCAATCAAGCCATGTTCGCGGCCGACAAGCTTTAGACGCTCGAGATAGAGCATAAACAGCTCGTCCGCAATACCCAACGCAAGAAACATTGGAAGATTGGCGTTTACGGTGTCCACGCACAGCGCGAGAATTCCAATGTTTGTCATCTTGGAACACGTCTTGAGGATATCAGCCAGCATTGAATAATCGTCAGTTGTTTCCAGAACCGTTCTGATCGAGGTAAACATGGAAGCCGAGACGTCTGCGTCTAGCCTTGGAGGCAGATAGCTTCTCAGAGTGTCGCGCAAATGGGCGCCGAGGAAGCTCTTGAGGGCATTGCCACTGTATTTGACCTTGTTGAGCAGCTTCCTGAGAGGGATTGACTTGGCTTGCGTCCAATCCTGACTTGGGAAACCAATGGCTTGGTCGATACAGTTGGTGGCAATGTCAATATCCCGAGACTCATCGGCGACATCGTAATTAGCCGCACGTCGAAGCAGGTTGGCTCGGTCCATTTGTCGTTCTTCAGTGAGGCAATAAACGGGCAGCTCAACAAGCAACCTTGAAGCGCAGGGTCCCGTTTCCGGATCAACATCCGAGGAGTCGTGGCAGCTTCCACGCGCAATAAGCCATTGAATGTACTGTGACACGGAGAAGTGGCCTGTTCGAGCGAGTTCGGTGACAAGATGGTATACCTGGTTCTTTCTAGTCTTGTCTTCCGTCGAAACCGAGTCCAGCGTTTCCAGTATCGCATCAGTCGTATTGGCTCGAACAGAGCTCCATTCTCGGAGTAGGCCTGCAGCGACGTAAACTTTGCCTAGTCCAGGGCGATGGAATGAAGTAGCCCACTCTGCGACAGTCTTGACCACGAGGCCTTTGTCGTCGCTGCATGCCCAGCATTTAGCAGCCAAATCTGCTTCAACCGGGCCATACAGTGTCGAGTCCAAGAGCTTAACCAGATGGTGCGTGCCTGCTGGCGGGGATGCCGTGTTGGATACGAGGAGCTCCGAGTTGCGCGCGTTGACATTGCGATACGCTTCTTGTGTAGAAACTTGATCGGCGGGTATATATGATATGAGGCAGTCTCGATATTTGAGCCACAGCGGTGGGTGAATGAAGCTCTCGGGGTTGTCTCGTAGGAGAGACTGGAGGAGTATCGCCAGTTGATTCGACAGTTGGATGAGGATGTCCTTGTCGGGATCGTTGTAAATCTAACAGCGAGTAAGTCAGCCATTCAGAAGATGCAAATTCAGAGGTGACGTACAGTATTGAGGTGGTTAAGCAGGGAAAAGACCAGTCTTCGCCCGTATTTGCGGGTGCGGAGGATGTCAGTCCAGCATATTTGGGCAATCAAGATCCACATAGGTATCCTAGATTGGGGGCTGTTTTCTAAACCGGTAATGATCCAGTCCAGGTAGTGGTCTCGGTCAAGTAAATGCTCTGAATATAAACTCGTTGCCAGGCGGATGCTAAGACGAAATGTTAGCATACGAAGCTTTACAGCCTGAGACAAGTAGGAAGCACTTACGCATAGGTTACTCTTTCTTTCCAGTCAGTGCCGCCAACGGACGCGACAATGGCGTCTACAAATTGCTCAACAAAAATGGTCCAATCGCGGATCCATTTCAGCTCGCCGCCCATGACGAAGGCACCATTGACGCCCTTTCTCTTGAAGGCGCGGATCTCGTTGGCGCCCACACACTTGGCGAGCCAGACAGCACGCTCCGTCGGCACGCTCTTGTTGAGACACTGGTCAAGCAGTGTCCTCCCGCGAATGCCGTGAGGTATCGTTCGGCTAAGGCGGCGAAGGGATATGGTTGGGTTGGCCAGGTCCTTGAGCCAGACTTCTCGCTTCGTGTCGGTAAGGGTGACTCGAGGCGGAGGCTTGAATGTAGACGGGGCCGTGATCTGTCCTCTATTCCGTCGCTGATTCAAGACGCCCATGAAGATTGTAGATAGCGCGTTTAGACCAGTCTTTTGCTTGAGAGACGGGTACACGGCGAGCCTGGCCGAGGATGATTCGTTTTGGCTGCCACGGTCCCAAGTTCCCTTAGAAATGGCTTCCGTGCTCCATTCATCCTCGTGGTGGTTGCCGGTCCAAGGAAAGAAGTCAGCATTGCCAGAGAAGAGGCCCTTGCCGAAGGGATCGCGCGGGACGGCTTCCTGCTTGTTTGTAGAGTGGTATCGCGGGGCGTCGGCCGGGGTTTCGATGGCGTAGGCCTTGGGCTTAGCGTCTCGTTTCGTCGTCGACGCAACAGGAATGTTGGCTTTCGAGCTCGGAACGAATCGCTGCAGGTTGGTGCGCCGCAGAGGCATGGGCATCGGGGGAGTTTCGGCGTCTTGCGGGGAGCCGCGTGAGGGCGCCGGGCTCATGTTGCCGCCATCGGTCGTGTCGGCGGCCTGCGATGTTCGCGACGGGGTCAGAGCGAGGCCCTGTGGTGATTCCGTAGACGGGCCGGGAGTTATAGAAGGGTCGTTGGACAGCTCGAGCCGCAGCTTGGAGCCCCCAATCCGAGGCGTGGTGGCATGGCGGCTCTGAGCGACATCTGGAGAGTCGGAGGAATGGTCGGAGAGGTTATCCTTGCGGGAGGGGGATTGCGGTATTTGGGATTGCGAGATACTGCGCTGCGGATTCAGTTTCGAGCCACTGGTAGCCCGTTGATGGGCTTGCGGCTGGACGCCCTTTTGGGGCCTTGAGGTCATGTCGAGCAAGGGACCAAGGGCGCCATCCCGTACAGCTGGAGAGGGTTGATGGTAGGAGGAGAGGCCCAATCGACTCGTCGCATATCATGCGGCGGACAAGAATGGACAGGGGACGCTGCTAGCTGGCGACAGAGGACGCAAGCTGCAGCGTGGTGTGCGCAGAAGGCAGGCCGAGCGGCGATGCCGATGATGCGCGGTGCAACGGATATGCGAGTGCGAGTGCGACGAAGCTGGCCACGGCGACACGTGGAGGGCGAAAGTGTGGGCGAATTCAAGGTCCCGAGGGCAAGACGCGGTGTTTGACACGGTAACGTGTTTTTCCAAATACAATGTGATGCTGTATATCGTCAAACTCGAGCGCCAGAGAAAAGGGAAGACGTTGGACTGGGGGGGAGGAGGGTGGAGGTTTAGCCAATGTTCCGGATGTTGGTTGGCCGGCCTGTGGCATGGCATTGGGGGGGAGAGATGGCAGCGGCGGTGGTGTGACGGGCGGGCAAAGTGGGCGTAGCGCGGCGCGAGTTTGAAAATGGAAACGAACGGGGGTGTGTTTGGGTGCGTGTGAAGACCGAAAGACCCCAACAAGCTGCCCCCGACCCGCTGGAGGTTAAAGAGGACCGGGGGTGGTAAACCCTTCCGCAAGGAGGTCTCAATGCCCCGAAAAAGATCGATCTACAGGCGACAAGCAGCGGGAGGGACGCTCGATTCGGCCAAGGTTTGTGCCCAAACAGGCGCTAGTAGCGCTGGTGCTACAGGAGGAATACTTGACTGGGACAAGGTATGGGGCGGGCTGTAGGGCGCCTCCGGGGCGTTTCTGGTGGTGTCACGTACTACTATACAAGGTAGCCGGGCCGGTAAAAAGCCGTCAGACAAGTACACGGAGGTACCGGCCAGCAGGTGCGAAATTGGGAAGCCAGCCAGGTCCGAGGAGGTTTGCCACCGGGTACTTGTAATTGCAGTGCGGACGTGCGGCTGTAGCAGGTCACTGCGCATTCGTACATAAGTAGGTATACTTTTTGAATTATTATTAGGCACATGTTCAGTATAATAGTAGGCGATATGCGCAGGGCGTGTGAAGAAGAAGAGGGGGCGTGAATAACTGCACAACTCAAAGTGTAATAATGAATAGTAATGAAATATAGGCAGTACAAGATAATTAGAGGCTCTGACGACTTAATCATATCATACTCGTACACGCAGTTTTACAATAATAGCCTGGTTCTAGAAACAACCTCCAAGCCACACGCCCTGCTCCGTCACATGGCCGGCTCGGAAGAAAAGGCCAACCTTTTTGCACAGACGACAGCCTGACGGGACAATGTGGCCTTGGCTCTGGATGAGCGTCAATGACCAGGCAGACCACTAACAGTGGCTAGCTTGTTCGTTTGCCATGATAGCCTTGGTTTGTAAGCTTACGGCTGTATCCTCTCCGGTAATACGACATCTTCACTAATCACCGTCACAGGACAGTTCCAATATCCGTCCTCCTCTCCATCAACAGCAGCGTCATCATCCCGAGGCGGAGCTGCACAGCCGACAAACTCCCCACAGCAGCTCAAACCACCGCAGGACCGAATGACGATAATGACAATACGATAAACTCGTAGCGTTCTTCGGCTACCCAAAGTTTGTCCCGCCAAAATGCCAGTCATGCCATGCCGCCGGGCTCCACCCCCACCGCCACTGCGCAGCACACGAGGTTACATGGGATGGACGGATGGAAGCGGACAGAGCGCGCAAAGGAAGCCACATGAGGCACATTGACAAGGGAGGGGGCCGCTGTTCTGCTTCTCACGAGGGCGATGATTTAATAAGGCCGTTTACTCACGGGCTGTTGCCGGGTTATGGGGTAAAACTGTCAACGAGGGATTCTCTGCGAATATACAGAAGACACGCCGTCGTCTTCCATTGCGGAGGAGTAAGACGGCTTCGTCTGGGCGTACTCGTAAATCGTAGAAACAAGTCATTAAGCAGCCCCAACGTAATATTGTGGTAAACCTTTCCCAGCTTACGCCCAGTCCTCGTTACCATAGCCTGAAAACACAATTACAGCATCTCCAGCCGTACCGCAGGGAAATGCCTCGCTATGTCAGCACCCCAACTGCTCACCAATGTATGTAAGACCTGCCGGCATTCTGTACCTTCAAGGCCAAGGTACCAATACACCCTTGCCTATTTACAGTTTATCCTGCTCCGAAAGTCTGCAAAAGACTCGGGGTTCGCTTTTTGTTCTTACCCTTCGCCTCGCCGCCAAGAGAAGCAGCCACTGTAAGCTTGCAGGCGGCTGAACGACCTGCGTAATCCAATCTGTGTCCAGCAACTCGCCCTGCAGGGATCCAGTTTCTTCATCCCGCCACACTACGACGAGCTTTATTTCCCTCACCGCTTTGCGCTCTGCAGGACGACACCACGTTCGGCGCTCTCTGTTTTGCTTAACCGTTCAGTTTGCTCTCTACTCGTAGAAGGCAACTCTTAGCACTTCCGTACAACGGCAAGCTCGGGTTCCACACAGCCGCGTGGGCGTCCCGCTGGGCGTTTTGATGACATGAGTCGCGGTGCAAGCCTCTTTTCGCCTTGTTGGGGAATTAAAGGCTGTAGGGGACATATGAATGCTTTCTGCGGCTCAGAATGAATTGTTTCTCCGTCGCAGCGGAGCAATGCTAGGCTACAACCCGTAGAAGAGACACCTTACAGCTCCAAGCATCCCATCATGTTGCTGTCTCCTTACATAAGTTTCAGCTCGGCATTTCAGCACCCGCATACAGCTGCATGTCGTAGAGTGTGACACTTTATTAATTTATGATTTACTCAAAAGAAAACATTCCAGCCTAAACCGTATTTTTAAAATTTGCCCTCAAATCTTGCTCACACACAAGTCATACTCGTATCTTATTGCAGGAGTCACACGGCATCATACATATGCCGTACGACTCGGCCAACGCCGGATACAACATCTATCTGCTGTAGTACACGACCTGAAACAGAGACAGAAAAAAATCATCCCAAATCACAAAAATCCCCTTCAAGTGACTGCGTGTCACATACAAAACCCTCTAGCTAAATCCAAAACCTACTCACAGCTCACCAGCCTCATTAGTGCTCCATTCACTCCATCCCTTCTTCTCACCAGGCAGCTTAACCTTTCGCCACTCCTCTTCACCAACACCCTTCCACTCCTCCGTCGGAATCCAGCCAATATACGCCCTGTCACCGAATCCCCCGATCCAGTACACCTTGGTAACAACCAAGCGCACCCACTCGCTAGCATGGATCCTATTTCCAGGCAGCCAGTAGCGCGCATCGCGATGCTTGGCAGTATAACACGTCGCCAGTCGTGAAGCCTCTTCCTCGTCAGCGTCAATAGGCTCCAAGTACCCGATGAGCGAGAACCGCGGCAGGTTGGCAGCCGAGTACGGCACCGTATCCGGCAAGTCGAGCGCGGCATCACCCTTCAAGTCTCGACGGTACGGGCAGTCTTCGCTGTTGCCGCCGCCGAGGAAGGGAATGTACGCCGACAGGCGCGACAAGAAGGAGATGCGCTTGGCGGGAGGGTAGGGCGGCGTCCACTGCAGGGACACGGTAATGTTGGAGCCGGCGCGGACATTCTTAAAGGTGGTGCCAATCTTGATGGCTAGAATGGTCGGGTTTCCCTCGTCTTCGCAGTCGGCAATGTAGTCCATCAGCCCGATGGGGATGCCATCGAGGCCTGCGGGCCGGTTCTCGGATGCCGTTGCGCCGTCGGGGAATACAGTCGACATGGTAGCTAGCTTGGTCAGCGCGAGGATCCTGCGGCCCATCACGGCAGACTCGTAGCTCGTGGGGATGCGTCTGTCCGCAAGCTCGACTTGTTCCTCGTTTTCAAAGAGCGTTGCCGCGCCGTTGAGCGCAGACACTGCGCCAAATAGGCCTGCGGTGACGGTTGTAAACTTCATTGTAGAGCTATGACGTCGGTATAACTATAGGTTGTAACGAGAGATGCAAAGGCCCAACAAGAGTATTGTAGCCAGTGCGGTTGAAAGAGGAAATAATAAAGGCAAATGAGCAATATTTAAACACCAAAAAGAAAACCCCTCAGTCTATCCGCTGAAAGTGGCGCCATAAGATGTCAAAGGGGACCCGAAAGACGTGAGGAGAGGAGGGGGTTCGGCAACGCCTCGGCGCTTGCGGCCGTAGTGGCAGATGATCAGGCTAGTGGAGAGATTGATAAGATTAGATCCAATGACTGTGTGAGCTGCACCTTTTCGTGTCCACCTATACGCGCCACCTCGCAGCTGTTGCACGAGGCAAAATCAAGCATCTTGGGGTATAAACGGAGCAGCCGCATTAAAGAGGGGTTTTTTGTGCTCGTTTTTGACTACCGATGCCCCAGGCCTGGCGGGTTGTGAGCTCGGCTTTGGCATTGATCTCCGACTCAACTCAATAGGTGATGAATCAAACGCGCAAAAGACCAGAACATCAAGAAAATAAAGTCGCCGTTTTTCAACTTATCTCGGTCTAGCCTAGACTAGGTTCAACTCAAGACAACCCCAAAAGGCACCTGTTTAGCAGAGCAAGTAGTACGTATTCAGTCATAAACAAAAGTCTATTTAGTCATGTACTATATCAGCTACACACGCAGTTTTGGTCCAGTCTTTTCGTATAGTGCAAATTTCGGCAAGATCCCGCAAAGTTTTGTCCGTACAGAGCCACAGAAGTAATCACGTCAAGTCAACCACACCGTCATTGTTCTTCGCTGCACGTCCAGTACCACCATCAACAATTACCACATCTTCCTCAGTGTCAATCATAATCACCTCGTCCATTTCAGGGGATGCATCAAGCTCGAAAAACGTATCTTGCATTGGGGAAGAATCTGAAAGGTCCGAGTCAGATTCAATCATGATGACATCGTTTTCAGCTTCGACTTGAACTTGACCGCCATCCTCGTTGACCAGCCACTCATGCAAATGTTTATACAACACCTCAACCGTGTTCGACGGAAAGGCGTTTCCAATCTGCCTTTTTATCTCTGTTCTTGTCCCATAAAAGGCATGAGACTTTGGAAAACCTTGAAGACAGGCAGATTCTCGCAGTGTAAAGTCGCGTCTCCCGCTGGGATGGGGAGATGCGCCGCTGCCAGTGCAGACTGTTCTAGCAAGCTTATTTGCATCATATGGTGCTTTTTGCGGGTGAAACTTTTGCACGGTATCGAGGTTATGCAACAAATCCCCGTCACTAGGCCGAATTGCACCTATAGCTTGTTCAATGGTTGCAAACTTCTTCAGACCTCGGCCGCCAATCTCACAGTGAGTGGCCTGTGGGAATGAGGGAAGTCTTTCTCCGGGAGCTGATGCAATAATAATCAATCGCTTCCGATCCTGAAATGATCCCCAGGTACAGAGCCGAACGACTTTCCACCTCACTGAATAACCCAAGTCAGTGAATTGGGCAATCAGGCCCCAAAAGTGCTGCGAGTGGCGATCGTGAGTAATGCCAAAAGTCTGCTCTAGCGTAATGATTCTCGGTGTGCACTTTCGCACAAGCTCCATGCAGCTATACAAGGCATCTATATTTTCCTGGTCATTTTGTCCTTCTCTTGTATGAGCTGGTGAAAAGAACTGGCACGGGGGAGACAGGTGAAGGACATCAACGCGTCGGGGTCTCTTCTCAACCTGGATGAACTCATCAATAGCCATTTCGTAAAGTTTTGTGCTAGGAAAGTTTCTCTTGTAGGTCTCCTAGACCTCAGGCGACTTGTCAATAGCGTACTTGATATGAAAACCAGCACGTAGTGCGCCACGAGATACACCGCCAGCTCCGCAGAAAGAGTCGAAAACTGTATATGCTTGTGATGGTTTGGGAGCGTGTGGGTTGTACTGGTGACGTATAGCTACATCTGAAACACGGTATTTATCTTCAATAACGGAGTCTTCACGAACATGTTGGATGACCTCCTCGTCTGGACGTTTGCGACCATCGCGGATTGTGTAGTGAAGAAACAGCTGCCAACGACAGACAATGTTGCCAAACGAGCTTGCTTTGTGTTGAGCTTCGGAACTGGATATATAGCTTCCGGTGCGGCACTGGCTCACATCTACCGCATGGACAGGATACCTGGTATTGGTAATGACCAGGGTGCGTTTCCTCACAACGTCGTACGGCGAGACGTCATAAAGAAGGATCCGGTCCGTTTCAACACCGTCTCTCTTTTCCGATGTAACCACCATGCAAACCTCATTCAGGTTCTTCTTCAATCTGCCTTCCAGATTTCTTGTCCTGGTGTACGCAGTGCCTCGGATCTGAGGCTCGCCATTCTTATCGCGGACAAGCAGCTCAACCTTGATGAAGTTGATTGGGTGTTTGTCAAGATGTGTATTTTTCACTTCTAGGAAATCGCCTCTTTTAACGAAAAGCCCAGAGGCAGCCCAAGCGTGGTCAAGTGATGCCTCTCCCACACGTAAATGGTCTCTTGCATTGCATGGCTCGTCATCCGTGAGATCAATAATCTCGCCGGTAAGGAAAACGTCATCGGGGCAGTCTTCAATTTCGATATTCTGGAGCGTTTCGGATGAGGAGACGCTTGAGGAGCGACTTTGACGGTTTGCGAGGGGTTCAAACGAGTTGTCAGAATCGTCCGGCTCGTCGAGCACGATGACCGAGCCCATCTTTGGATTGAAGAGGGCTCGTGAGGAGCAGAGCGAAGTATGTGGCTTTTTGCTTGAACAACGCTCTGAGATTGTTTGTGATTGTTTCAAACAGTTGATTATTTTAATGTGAAAAATAAAATAAAAACCATTGCTGACGGCAGACAGTGCAAATAGCAATTCACCAGAAACAAGTGTAGCTCTAGCACCGTGACAGCCCTGGCCGGGAGATGTTGGTTATGCCGACAAGATTCAGCAAAGGGAGGAATGAAATGAGTTGATCGAAGGAATCTTGAGAATTTCATGAATGGGGAAAATTTCGAGGCGTGACGGAAAGAAATAAAGAAGTAGAGGTATATGCTGCATTCACTAGCCCTGTCAGCTCACTTTTCCTTCACCACACCCGGCATCCACTCGCAGGCGGCTGGCTTTGCAGGTAAAATCACGTGTACGCAATTTTCGTGTGCAAACATAAGAATATCCGAGATTGAAGGTCTTCATTGCTGCAGTACGACTTTTTAAGTTCCGTTTGAAGGTTGAGAGATACACAGTTGCTTAGACCGGCTACTCGTTTGCACCGAAGTGAAGGCAGCTGGCCTGTGCGCTGCCAGATCGGCCTGGCACTCACACCTTCCAGGTTCGCGGCCGCGGCAACTGCTTAACGCCAACGCGGCTCCGCACACGCGTATTTGGTGCGAGTCCACCTTTTTTTTCAATTAGAGCTGGGCCTGGTTGCAGCGGCAACCTTGGCCTGAAATCATTTTCCTCTCCAAGCACGAGACTCGCCCAACGGCTTGCCTGGCGACGAGCGATTAGCTATTTCCAGAGGAATAACCTCTGATAACAACTGGGCGTAAATTCTGGCTCATCTGCACCTCTCAAAGAGCGGCCCGAAGCCACCTGCGCCCAGACCAAGCAGACATTGCCCAGCTCTCCCTATATAACCGTGGCCAAAGTTCCTCTCCAACTGTGCCACCCTTTTGCTCCATCATCCTACATTACCCTTTGCTCGGAGATCCCAAATTCCCAAGGAGGCTTAATTTTCAGTGTTTCGAGTCCATAAAGAGCCCTGGGCTAGCACGATTAGCTGACCTCAGCTTCGTTCCACCGCGCACCGCCTCGATCGACTTGCCGGGACACAAGCAGTGTTGATGGCTTCGCATAGCTCTCAGCATGTCGTCAATAATTAGCGACGAGCTCGGCAAGTGGTTCGAGGAGCTACAAAAAATACCCGAAGGCACGCATTTGCTGTGCCCGCGGATCGACGACGATGACGAAGAAAACTACCGAATCGTGCACGACCCCGACTCCCAAATATCCCTAGAGGAAAAGAAGGATCGTATAGAAAACGGGAATAAACGTATCGAAGTAACATATTGGAATAGCCTGATTTTTGGCTTTGACAAGAAAGATGCCGGCAAATGGCTGGATCAGTTCACGACGAGGCTCGAGGACTGCTTGCGCCAATGCTCCGAATGTGTCCTCAATTGGCATATGAAGCGCCAGCCTCATTTACAAATATTCTCTGAGTAAGTCCATTAATCATGTAGCTCTTCTTTTGCTTCCATTACCTGCATGATGTATTGCGAGCACATCTAACATCTCCGCAGACGTTGGGACGAAGAAGCAGTCACGCAAATAGAACACCTCCTCGACGCCCTAGACATTGCGCGAATCGACCAGAATTTGAACTGGGCCAAAGACTACATATCAGAAATTGAAAAAAAGGGCGTTGTGTTCAAAAAATCAGAGTTTGGCGAGCATCTAGCCACAGTCCTGATCACGGTTTATGAGGCGTTATGCTGTATGAAGTATCTCGCCAATCCGGACCAGAGGGCGGTTTTCCAATACGTGTTTATGCGCCTCCAGGGTAAGAGCTATTTGAAGCTCGGCACAAAGGATCCTCTTCCTGGTATGGCCTACTTTCTCTTCGACCACAAGAATGAGGATCGGAGAAAGTGGGCGCATGAAAATTGGAAGAACATTGACACGTCTTCCCTGACAGAAGCCCAGTTTGAGTGGGCAATTAGCGGAGGGCTGATCAGTGCCATGGAGGAGATTTACAGACGAGATCTGAACCAAGCCACTCCTGAAATGTACCTCGAAATAGAGCAGTTTTGGACTGGTTTCGAAGTCATCCTTCGCACGCTTCCTGGTACTGTCATCTTCAGCCATCTCCGCAACTTAGAAGTACGACCAGGTACTCCGCACATCTATGATCTTCTCTTTATGCACATACAATTTTGTCGTTCAGAAGGCGTCCTTGTGGTGGCAATTCGAGTCTTGATATCCATCCTCAAAAAGTCGCCAAAGGCTCTCTGGGACGTTGTTGGCGATGCTAGGCCTAATGTCATTGCAGATCTCCTGTTTGCCAGCCCTGTGTACAAGACACTCCTGCGGCAATCACTGGAAGCCTGCTGGAGCGATGTCGATCCTGCGCAAACAAACCTCTCTCCTTTTCCGACGTCGTGGATCCAGCCGTGGTTGCAGTCCATTGCACGCGATCGGCGCTATGATGCTTGTGAGGTTCTGATGCATACTCTCTTTGAGCAATTGGCAAAGGACCCATCAATCGGTGAGCCGGGCCAAGCGGCTTGCATACGTGCTGGTTTTGACGCCTTGAGCTACATCCTCAATGTCTTTCTGGAACTCGAATCGCAGGGAACCAGCGGAACTGTCCATCTGTACACGAATGCCTCCTTTAATCTTGTCGTCAAGCACCGAAACTTGATCCTTGAGAACTTAAGTGCTCCCCGCAAGACCGCCAACATCGAAGGATGGACTACTTTCAAAGTGGCAGACGCTGCACGAGTTCTCGCCGATGCCGCGATGAAGCTCGACATGAAGCTTTTCTACGAAGAATACCACGCCATACAGAGTAGCAAACCACTCCAATGCACTATTACTCGAAACTCTAAAGAGTTCTGGAGTGTCGTCATTCAAATGTACGAGGCTTCCAATGATCGAGTCTCTCTCGCTCGTGACATTTTACTCTCTCTTGCCCCATTCACATCAATAGAACAAATTCGGCAGAAAAAGTCTGGTGGTAAGCTCGATGCCTCTAGTACCAACTTCAATAACGCGGTCAAAAGTACTGCCGACACAGTTTCTTTGATCCTGGGTCGCATAGGAGACATGGATGTAATGGACCTGAACAGTCTCTTCACTAACCGACAGCCTGTCCAAGTCATTATCGGCCTGTCGATTCATGACGAGTCGGACATGGCCGAATCTGCGTCTGAGGTTCTAAAAGGCTGGACTGCAGAGGTCACCAGAAGTGCAGCAATAGAGCAGCTTGCTCAGT
This sequence comes from Lecanicillium sp. S3808, assembly GCA_023628775.1. Taxonomy (NCBI): domain Eukaryota; kingdom Fungi; phylum Ascomycota; class Sordariomycetes; order Hypocreales; family Cordycipitaceae; genus Lecanicillium; species Lecanicillium sp. S3808. The sequence continues at coordinate 746,972 of JAMAJY010000009.1, forward strand.
TGCATACGGAGCAAACTTTGGCTTCTGTTGTCTGGTCGTCCGAGCGAGTTCTGAGGCCCCCATTTCCATGGGGTCCTATACGTCCGCTCCTAAACATGAGCCGCGCTGTTCTTGTTGGGTTGGCTGAGCCATCTTCTGGTGTACTGCGTAGCGGGCCACTAGATTCGAGACTGGCGGCGGCCGTTTTGCGATGGTGGAACGATCAGTGGCGCTTTGTATCCAAATCTTGCCTTAACATCGAAACGTGGTCTCACTATGTTCCAAACACCATCATGACGGAGTTTTGTCGTGAAATCATGGAACTTGCAGAGGCTCTCATTGCGGAGGATGGTCTCATTACCTCAGCGACAGCTCTAGGCAAGAGCGAGGCTGATATGATGGTCAAAATTCTTGCACCCGCAAAAGACAACTTCCGAGGCATGGAGAACATGATTCGTCTCAAGGATCACTGGCTGGTGGATGTAACCGTGCGGGTTCTCTGCAAGATTCTCAAACGACTGCGTGAAAATAAGCTGGAAATCAATCCAGCCTCTCGGAAACTGATTGTCGACGCCTGTGTGCCAACATCAACCCCCGGTAAATATACTCGGGCGACCAATCTCACAGATCAGCAAAGAGCTGAGCTCTTGCAAGCACTGGGCTACACAGAGGATGACGTCCAAATCACGAGGATCAGCAAAGTTGAGCCTGGCGGCTCAGAAGCAAAGGACAAGGTCAAAAAGCAGAGCAGGCTAGATGCATGGTCTAAATCAGGGCCTGTTGCGACTCCTGGCACCGGCTCATCGGCCTCAGCAACTAAGCCTGCCAGATCCAACAGAGACGATGTTCTTGAGCTTAGCAAGTCTGTCAGCAATCCCCTGCTCAAGCAAATTGAAGCCAAGCAAAAGGCGAAGCTGCCTGATATGAAGTCCGTCTCTGCGCTGAAGGAGAGCCGCAAGAGAGAAAAGATGGAAAAGGCAAAGAGGGATGCCGAGGCCATTGCAAAGGCAAAGCAACTTCGCGGTGAGACTGTACCAGGGGAGGGGTCCGGGCTTGCAGGCCTCGGGGTAACTGGCAAAGATCATTCACGAAGCGAGATCATGGTCAATAGCTCAGATGAAGAGTCAGAAGCTAGTGATGATTCTGACGCGGATAATCAGCTGGCCGTACTCAGCACTGGCGGACAGAAAACCTTGGATGCTGCTGAGCGGCAGAGGAGACAGGCTCTACGCGACATGACACGTCGCCCTGTCAAAAAGGTTCGACAGCAGCGCTCGGTGAAGGAGATGAGAGCCAGACTTATCCCTCCCATGGATAAGCTGCACAACACTATTCTAGCCTGGGATATCTTCCATGAAGGAAATGACCCGCCAAATGGGCCAGCCGCTTGCGAGGTTGCTACGAAGTACTCCGACCCGTCGTCTTATCGGGAGACATTTTTCCCGTTGTTAGCCTCTGAAGCCTGGCGTGCTTTTGTCACCGCAAAAGACGAAGTTACGGCCCAACCTTTTGGCATCAAGATTGCCAGCCGTGCTAGTGTGGATAGCTATTTGGAAATTACCTTTACCGTGGAAATCACTACGCATCGTGAGCGAGGTGTTGGCGAAGGCGACATCCTCCTCATTTCCGAGGATGAGAGACCTCTTAATAGCCGAGATGCCCGACACTGCCTTGCACGTGTCCACAAAGTCAACTACAAAAAGGACCGTGTTGAAATTATCTATCGAGTTGCGTCGCGAAACAACCCATTGGCAGCATGCCTGAATCCAAACATGTCAGTACACGCGGTGAAGATTACTAACATGACAACAATTGAGAGAGAATATGCTGCACTGGAGAGCTTGCAGTACTATGATCTCATGCATGAAATCCTAAGGGCTGAGCCGTCTCCCATTCTGCAGTATGGCGAGGAGAGGGTTTCTGGGCATATGAACAATTGGACTCTAAACAGAGGTCAGGCGCTAGCTGTCTTGGGGGCCCAAGAAAACGACGGATTTACATTGATTCAAGGGTATGTACTTTATTGTCTTCGACGATCCATGCACTAACTGTTTTTAGTCCTCCGGGTACTGGTAAAACGAAGACTATCGTCGCCATGGTTGGCGCACTCCTCTCGGAGCAGCTCGCGCAAGCCAGCGCCAATGGCACACCTGTTGGTATGCCTTTGCGACCGGGCGCGATGCAACCAGCCGCTGGCGCCACAGGACAACGCTCAAAGAAGCTTCTTGTCTGTGCGCCGAGTAACGCTGCTGTTGACGAGTTGGTGACTCGATTGAAAAGTGGCGTCAAGACGGCCAATGGCAAAACCAAGAATATTAACGTTCTTCGTCTCGGCCGTAGCGACGCAATCAGCTCTGCTGTAAAAGATGTTACGCTCGATGAGCTCGTCCGCATTCGCCTTGAAGGAGACACAACAAAGGACAAGGCCAAGGCTGACAGAGAAAAGATGCATGAACAAGCCGCTAAAATCAAGGAAGAGCTGAGCATTCTGCGTCCAAAGTTGGACGAGACCAAGGAAGAAGAAAGCCCCGAGTACCGCAGCAAGCTACTCAGACAGTTTGACGAACTCAAGAGACAACAGAGAGAAATTGGCAAGCAAATTGAAGCGGATAAGGACAGTGGCAACTCTGTGGCTCGCGAGGTCGAGCTGAAACGACGCCAGATTCAACAGGAGATTCTAAACTCGGCCAATGTCCTGTGTGCTACGCTCAGTGGTAGTGGTCATGAAATGTTCCGCAACCTCGATGTCGAGTTTGAGACTGTCATCATTGACGAAGCTGCTCAGTGTGTGGAGCTTAGTGCACTGATTCCATTAAAGTACGGGTGCTTCAAGTGTATTCTGGTTGGTGATCCGAAGCAACTTCCACCAACCGTCCTGTCACAGTCTGCCGCGAGGTTTGGCTACGATCAGAGCTTGTTCGTCCGAATGCAGCAGAACCACCCCAAGTCAGTCCACCTCTTGGATATGCAGTATCGCATGCATCCAGAAATCAGCATGTTTCCCAGCAAAGAATTTTACGAAGGACAGCTGCAAGATGGAAAGGATATGGTTACTCTCAGACAGAGACCATGGCATGAGAGCGCATTGCTTGGTCCATATCGATTCTTTGACGTCCAGGGTGTGCAAGAACGTGGCCGCAAGGGCCAGTCACTGGTCAACACCAAGGAGTTGGACGTGGCCTTGCAGATGTACGATCGCTTCAGCAAGGAGTATGCCGATTGCGAGTTGGCAGGCCGCATTGGCATTATTACACCGTACAAAGCCCAATTGTTTGAGCTCCGCAGCCGATTCAAGTCTCGGTATGGTGAGAGCATCACAGACGTTATCGAGTTTAATACAACCGACGCTTTCCAGGGCAGAGAGTGCGAGATTATTATCTTCTCTTGCGTTCGAGCCAGCTCTACAGGGGGTATCGGTTTCATGACGGACATTCGCCGTATGAATGTTGGTTTGACCCGTGCCAAGTCGTCGTTGTGGATTCTTGGCGATTCACGGGCTCTGGTGCAAGGCGAGTTTTGGAAGAAGCTGATTGAGGATGCGCAAGCGCGAGATAGGTACACTCAGGGAGACATTGTGTCCATGTTCCGTAAGAAGCTGAACAAGGCTACCCCTGGCAGCGGCATGTCCTCTGCAGTGGCATCACCGGCAAGCAGCCGGGTTGCATCACCGGCGTCCCGGGCTGCTAGTGCTGATGTGGAAATGCGTGATGCACCACCAGTGCCCAAAGAAGAGATCAGAAAATCTTCTCTCGGGCAACATGCTACCTCGTTGTCGGACATTGAGGATAGACGACGAAGCACATCAATGCCAGAGAGGGTGATTTCACCATCAGATGGCCGTCCAGTAATTCATACGTCGACGCCAAGGGAGGAGTCAGAGAGCAAAAAGCGTCCTCTGCAAAGCCCCGACGGCATCCCTACAGGCCCAAAAAGAGTATGTGACGACAAACAGAGCCCCTCGTCTAGAGGTATCCTAACACAAGAAACAGATGGCGAACGACAAACCACGGACGGGCTTGGCGGGCAAGTTCGGGCAGAAGCCGAGCAAGCCGGTCAAAACACCAACAGATCCGAGCGCGATGGCAACTCTGGGAATGGTTCCGCCGGAGAGACCGCCAGCGGCACCATCGACAAAGACGAGTGGCATGCCAACGGCACCAACGGGGCCAAAGGCGAATGCCGCCACTGGGAGCAGTGGGGTAAGCAAGCACGATCAACGTCACGTAACAATTGGGACCAGGACTGGACTAACACCTCTGCAGCCTAAGCCCCCCCCTCAGCCACCGCGCAAGAAGGCAAAGACTAGCATTTTTATGCCCAAGAAGCGATAAACCGCAGAGGGTGTGAGGGGATTAGAAGGTGGCTTGGGGAAGAAAGCAAGAGCAAGAAAGCTGGAAGGAAAAGCAGTGCAATTGCATACAGCATTTTACGGCGTTTTTGGAAACATACAGGGAAAATGCATCATTGGCGCGTTTGGTTTCTTTTTCTTTTTTCTTTTTTTTAATTCCATTGGGAGACGAGTTTTCGCTTTGCATTGATTGCATCGTGAGAAGTATTGGACTAGATATTGGATGAATTTGGGATGGCAATGATTGCTCTAGACTTTTCTTGCAACGATAGATGGTAGCATAATTGCGTCATGATTTGCTCTTAAGAAACAGGATTTGGGCAAATCAATTCGACAGTGAAGGCAAGTAGCAGTGAACTCGTATATGACATCCCACAATACAGACTTTTGTCGTATTGATGCACAGATGCACACAAGAACACAATTTTCTCCCTCATCCTCTTTAAAAGCTCTAGACCCGACAAGCACCACCAATAAGTATGTACACTCCTACCACACGCCTATCAAACCCCGTAACAAAGGCTAAACAATCAAGACCTACAGTACGAATCTACGCATATAAAGACTGTACTCGTCCATGGCCACACTCCACACCATCTTTCTCATCCCGACGGGAAATCGATGCCGATTGGTCACCCCCTGCATGCACAAAGCACACAAAGAAAGCAACAAAAAACGGTGGAGAAGAAAGTAGGCTCGTAAGGGACGGTGCGTTTCACCATTAAAAAACAGTACTCGTACGCCGGTTCTAGAACTACGTCGGGCCTGGATTTTGTGGTGTGGTGTGATGGATGTGGTGCAGCTAGCAGGATTTTAAACTGGAGTATTAAGGCCAGTGAGGCATATTCCACCGATCGAGGCTTCCCCAGGTGAGAGGGGTTTGTGGTTTTCTCTTGCTGTTTACTGTTCTTTCAGGATATATGAATTAGTTATTCGTAGTATCTCAATTACCATGTACATGATAAAGACAAAACGGTAGACACAGTAAAACTTAAAAAAAAAATTAAGTCATTAATTTGGCAATCCTCTTTGTACTACCATTTTTCTCTTCTAACTATAGTACAAGATCCTCGAATATATAAAGTCGTAAAACATAAACAAGAAACTGGGAGTGCCGATATAGAAACCGATTTCCTTTTTAAAAAAAATACCTCATAGGATTGAGCATCCTATCAAAGGTATACTCATGTGAATAATTAACATTAAAATATCTGTATTATTTACAGCAGAGCGATGGCAGCCGCGGCGGCGAGAGCACCGACAGGCTTGACACCGGCGGCAGCGCCAGTGACCTGCTCAGAGGGAGGCTGGGTGCCGGTGGGCTGAACGACAACAGGGCCAGTCTGGTCGGGCTTGTCGTTGTCGTTGTCGTCGTCATTGTCGCCCTTGTTGGTGGGCTTGACAGGCTTGTCAGTGGGCTTGACGGGCACGTCATCGTCGTTGTCGCCCTTGTCGGTGGGCTTGACAGGCACGTTGGTAGGCTTGACAGGCTCAGTGACGGTGCAGGGGCAGCCGTCAGAGACAGTCAAGGTGGTGGGCTCAGTGACGGTGTGAGTCTGGTCGCCAACAGTGACTGTGGTAGGCCCAGGGCAGTAGGTGGTGTAGACGTCAGTGACCTTGGTGGTGTAGACGACATCCTTACCGTCATCATGGTCGTTCTTGTCGTCATCATGGTCGCCCTTGTTGGTGGGCTTGACAGGCATGTGAGTGTTGACAGGCTCAGTGACGGTGCAAGGGCAGGCGTCAGTGACGGTCAAGGTGGTGGCCTTGGTGACGGTGTGAGTCTGGTCGCCAACGACGACCTCGGTAGGGCCGGGGCAGTAGGTGGTGAAGACGTCGACAACCTTGGTGGTGTAGACGACGTCCTTACCGTCATCATGGTCGTTCTTGTCATCATCATGGTCACCCTTGTCGGTGGGCTTGACAGGCATGTGGGTGTTGACAGGCTCAGTGACGGTGCAAGGGCAAGCGTCACTGACGGTCAAGGTGGTGGCCTTGGTGACGGTGTGAGTCTGGTCACCAACGACGACCTCGGTAGGGCCAGGGCAGTAGGTGGTGTAGATGTCGACAACCTTGGTGGTGTAGACGACATCCTTGCCGTCATCGTGGCCATCGTCGTGGTCATCATCATCGTTGTGGCCCTTGGTCACGGTAGCAGTGGCCTTGGGGGGCATGCTGGTGACAGGGTGAGAGACAGTGCAAGGGCAGTCAGTGATGGTCAGAGTGGTAGCCTCAGTGACGGTGTGAGTCTTGTCATTGACAACCACCTCGGTAGGGCGAGGGCAGTAGGTGGTATAGATGTCTTTGACAACCTCAGTGGTGTAAGGAACGTTGGTAGAGTTGGCGCGAGGGAAGACCTTGCCAGCGGAGGCAAGGCCAGCCAAGGCGGCGAGAGCGAAAGTCTGCATGATGAATGTCGTTTTCGTTAAAGCGAGAGTGTATATAAACGACAGACTATTTGATGTTCAGGTGAATGTGGGATGGAGAGAAGATCAACATTCTTTGGAGAAGGGGAAGAGGTAGTTCTTATAGCCAAAAGCCGAAAGCAAAACTAACCAACTCAGACTGTAAGCTAGCATTACCACCTAACCCAGTCTTTTTTTCCTGTTCCTTCTGGGCCTTCAAAATCTTTTCTGGCTCCTTTCTTTTCGCTGTTCATGATGTAATCCGCATTGCCATGGGCGTATCCACAACCTTGGGTCTGGCGTGGGCGGCGGGACAGCGGGGAGAAAGAGAACGAGGCGCGGTGCTGGAGGTGCGGTCCGGGCGAGGAGCGGCGGCGGCGGAGCCAGCGGACTGTGGTGGATGGTTGGATCCTGATAGTTCCTGGATGGAGGATATGAGTGGTGAGGAACGAATACTGTAGGTGTGGGCTCGGTTCGTACTGGCCGTGACACATTCAACAGACGACTGCTTTTGTTTTAACACTGGGTCCAGTGCTTTTCGCTTTTGTACTACGTTATTCTGGGTAACAAGAAAGCAGGCAACAATGGGGAAGAGCCTGGAAAAGGTGGAAACACCACGACTTGTTGTTAGCGCTCGTTACCCGGAGCTGGGAACAAGTGGAAATACGAACCTGCAGCACACCGAATAGTGGTTGTATTCAACGAGTCGTGGGTACAGCTTCGGAGCTGTTGTAGCGCCTTGACAGTCTGGTTGGCTGGGCGTCCTCACACCCTCAGCTTTGAGTGGATGGAGCAGCTTGGATCCTGCCGGGAGCTAGTTATTCGTAGTGGAAGACTACGAATACTGGTACGTAGATGGCAGTAGTAGGCCAGTGCAAAAGACGAAGCTGCCATGGTTGTGGTCTGTGTATTATGTATTATAAACGCAATTGTTTCGTCAACGATGGGCGCAAGTGGGCGAGCTATCAGAGCTATCGTCTCGCTATTCCATATCATAGTTGGCAAGAGAATAGCTCGTAAGCTACGACGATAGCTCGTCAGAACAGACTTTTCTTGCCCATTGTCATTGCTGCTTGCGTGGTTACAAGGTTGGTCCTATCAAGGCCGTCAACGGGGCGTCCGTGGGACATCACCACCCCAATCAACAGCGAGAGTTGTCCGTTCTCTACTCGTAGCCGAGATCAGTACGAGTACTTGTTACCCGGCGGTGGAGGGGACTGTTTGTTGGTGTGGACCAAGCAGTCTTGGAGGGTACGGCGTACTCGTAAGTCGCAGGATGATACGAGCGAGGCTTTTGATAAAGGAGGAAGGATTCTTCGTGGCAACGGACCGCGATGCTGTCAAGGACAGTTAGCTGTGGCAATGTCCAGTGTTCATCACAGCCCAACCAACCCAGCTATCAAAGATTTCACCCAGCCTCATACGGGAATGTTGGACCATGGACATTGATGGTCGAGAGGAACAGGAAACGCAAAGAGGCGTCAAGGTGCTTGGCACAACCTGGAAGCTGTGATGTTGGAAACCCCGGCCCCTGTCGCGTCCTGACAGATGCAGGTACTAGCACGTAGCGTTGCAACCGTACCAAGCCAAGTGTACCTGGTAATAGCGGAGCAAGGTAGCAGGCATCGCGATGGGGGTATGCATGCGTCGTGCGATGCGTAGATGACGCTTCCGTTTGACATGCTTTTTTGTCAGGATGGAGAATTGGTGATTTGCCGAGTGTTTGTTTCTGTTGAGCGTCCATGTTTATGGCCATCAACGCAAACTGCATAGAAAGCACAACTTCATAAAAGGCACAAAATCACCATGCACAGCCTTGGCATAAAAAATATGCAACTCACCTCGCACACAGCCCTTTGTGCTGCGAGTAGATCCGTACCACTATTCGTACGAAGTATAATCGTAAATGCCCATGCCCGTCAGGTTCCGCCACCGTTTGTATGTATTATTACCGACAGTCTGTACAAGGAAGGACCTTAGTACCGGTCATGTCCGCCAACTAGGCACTACTATTCGTAGTTGTACTCCGGTTCCCTGTAATAACAAGTCCAACACACACTAGCAAGCTCTTCATCTCCATGGTATTCTCTGGCCCATCCCTCTTGGCAATCGTGATTCTTTCGCTCTTCTTCCAAGCTAAAAACAGGAAATTCAACAAAAAAGTTGGCATTCCAGAGCTCCGTACTCCAGTAAAAAAGTTGAAAAAGGCGCAGTGAAACTGTGGAACTCCCAGGCGTAGCACCGTCCGTCCCAGGTACCCGAGTGCGCCACTTGGCTCGGCTGCGAGCGGTACCTGAACAGTCGCCTACGTCATAGTTTTGGGGGCCCACGTAGTCCCAAATCCTTTTCTCGATATCGAAGCACCGCCTTTGTTGGCACCGATAACAATCGCACTCCAAATCGGACTGCTTATCGCGGTAATGCATTGCATCAGCATGTCGTTTACTAAACCGTGCTTTTGACTGATTGTTTATTGCTGTTTTCGTTCATTTTCATCAATGTGGGTATTGCGATTCCATTTTTTCCCGTCTACTCGGTAAGTTTTCTTGGGCCTACGAGCAGAAAGCCATCCACCATATCATGACGGAGATACGTCGTAAGTGTTCGAGTAGTAATTACTCCATAAATCAGGCACCCTTCCAATTTTAGAACCGGACTTTAGATGCTACTTTCGCGCCTTACTACCTCCATTGGTCATGCTCCGCCTCCAATAGCCGTGATTCTCTTTGGACTGGCGTTTTGCCCGTCCTACACGGCATCATGGCCAATTTCTATTATTGTAATTCCATGACACAAAGGCAAGCCGTTAAAAAAAAAAAAAAAAAAACATGTCATTCATGCATTTCAAATGCTAATGCTGCGACTCGTAACCCTCTTCTTGGCCCAGCGGCTATTGGCATCACCAAATCCGAATTACTATCTATTTGTGTACCAGTTTTCGGCTGTTAGAGTTCATGTTTTGCAATATCTGGAAATGTCTGTATTATGTAAATGCCTGTGAATGTCTGTAAATGCCAGAGACGGTCATCTCCGCCGGAACACTACCCGAGACCGGCGCACCGTCACATGTCTGCAGATCACTTTCTCTATTCAAAAGGCACTTATACAGTGCTGTGTAAGTCGGCATCTTTTCCATCCTACGTTGATTAGATTATCTTACAAAACCGGGTTTACTCAGAAAGTTGCGGCGAAATGAGAATATCATGTATTACCCTGAGGCGTATATACATGTATGTGATTGTGTATCCGGGCAGGTTTGTCTGTAGACTTTGTTCATCAGAATCACGCATGTGCCAAAAAAAAAAAAAAAAAAAAATGCCGCTACAAACACCCCTCCGAGCCGATAAAGCAATAAAATATGACAGATTTCGATAGAGGTGAAACTAAATGCATAAGAAAATAATACCAACTCTACGCATTACCCTCTTCTTAAGCAAGGGGGAAAAGACCAACAACGATAACCAAGACGTCGACACCAACCTTTTCGACTCCGGTACAACAATAGGGTTGGCAGGCCGAGCAATAACAGTGTTTTTGCTACCAACATTGGTTAATTAAGAGCGACAAAATTATAGGTATAATGGAAGAGAAACGGAGTAATTCTGGGTAGATACGACTATATACGAGTAGAGCCGATGATCATCCAGTAAGTAGACGTCTACTCGTATGGCATCCTTGGGAGCATCTTGACAGCCGGAAGCCAAAATACAGGTTGGTAATATCATGGTGCATAGCCATAAAGTGACTGCCCACCTGGGGCGATGAGAGGGTTCAAGTATTCTGCAAGGTGACAATTCGCAGTGTCGCAAAGGGTCAGATCATGGTGTTGCTACCCTATACTAGTAACTGAAAATGAGATCACTGTCAACTAAAATGTAAAAGAACTGTGGATAAATATAAAAAGAACATTTTCTGATTTGTAACAGTTCATAGTCTGCATTATAATTTAAATTGTGTTCAATAGACTTGTTATCGTCATTTTGATGTTAGCATTTTCAATTGCCAAAGTTTTGGTTGAGGATTATACTTCCCGGATGGCACAAATATTGCACAGTATAAAGTTCTTCAGACACAACACCGGGAACATACAAAAGATTCCAGCGTAGCAACATAACCGGGCCTATTGCCTTTTATTTCCATGTAGCCTATATTAACGAGGTATGCGGAAGCTAGCGTCGTTGAAACAAACGGCACATGTCGCGGACGTGGTGAGCATCCCCAACCAAAGTCCATGTAGGCGGGATACCACTGTACAATACTCACAAGAAATCCAAGTATTGTAAAATACAAACTTTTCAACTGTGACAGAACACCTCAGATATACCAATTACTGCACTCCTTACGTCTAGGGGACAGATCGCGCCGTATTTGGGTTTGTTGTGTGTAAATCGCGTACGCGAAACACGCCCAGGGGGCAACCGCATCCGCCAAAAGAGCAATACCACGACACTGGTTATAGACGTCTCCCTTCCAGAATATTGTCTATGAACATACAAAAAAAAGTAAACAAGCCTTCCACCGGCTCTAGAGAGATTCAAGCTGTCAAGTCAGGAGTTCGACCGCCTCTTAGTTCCTTTCACCACCTCAGCTGAGCCTTGGTGATCGGAAGCTGATCCGGCCGCGGCTAGCCGGGCCTTGGCCGGATTGGCTGTGCATGCAAGCCTTCTTTCAACGTGTTGAAAATCTCTGTTGCCGCATGTGAAAAAGGCCAAAATGATTAGCAAGGCAGAATTAACAGATCGATATTTCCTCACAGTATTTTTCATTTATTCATTTAATTATGAATTCTAGAATTTTCAAAGCCTCACGCAGCCACACGATGCTATTTCACTTGCCTCGATATCCTGAGACACTGTACGCGCAGTCCCACGGCCGCAATACAATAGCTCTAGCCAATCTCGCCATCGAAGTTGTAGCACCTGCAAGTACAGGATGTTCGAGGGCTGGTGTGGGAAAAAAAAAAAAAAAAAAAAGACCAACTCACTGCCAAGCAACTACATTCCACGAGAGACCCAACTATGAAGTCATGCCATCTCGTCCTTCTTTCTCCTTCTTCACCCAAATACCGCCATTTGTTGCCTTCAAGTACGAGTAATCGACATGGCTTTGGGCAGCGCCGTGGCTGATAACTTTGCCCTTTAGCGCCGTCTGCCGCGTGGCGCAGCCGTTTTGTGCGTGGTGGTTTCAATGTTTCCGTGGAGGAACAAGGTCCGGCCCACGCTACCCGTGGCTGGCCAATGGCTGCTGCTCATTGTCTGACGCTAACCAATCAGAGCGTAGCAACTAGTGAGGGGCCAAGGAGACTGGCGGGCGGGGTTGCAACGGGCCAACTTACTCGTATACTTTTGCCCGTACGCTCGTCAGTCAGTTCCGTCTACTAGCTGGGGCGACAACCGGCAGGCTAAAAAAAAAAAACTGCGCCACATGCCAACTTTGGCCCTTTTCCAGCGCTATCAGAGGCCCTGTTACAAGGCCCTTTTATGCACTGCAGCACCGTTACAGCGGCTTCTCCCAGGGCCTTTCGCCCACCCGTTTCAACGCTCTACAGCGCCCATCTCAGGCTCTAACCACTGCCAATCAGCCCTTCTCCTTTGCCCCAGCCGCCTCCGTCCTCCAATTTCCTCATTGCTCGAAATTCTGGCCCGCCTTGCTTTCTCCTCCTCATCCCTCTCCCGCCCGCGTCCAAATACCTAAACCCATCATATTTCCCTTCATCATGAAGGGCAATTAACCTCGTCCCGGCCACGTCCCCCTCGAGAGCCGCCGCCCCGTCTGGAGCTCCCGCGCTCCCAGTCCTTGATATCGGCGTCACCCAAGCCCTGCATCGATGCGGGCTGCGCTGCCTCTGCTGCCGCCCGCGCCTCCGTTTCGCCGGTGCCCAATCCCGCAATCTTCAATTCCCTACTAGAAGGAAAAAACGGCTCTGCGTGTGGCCTTGGCTGAGCCCACCCAAGCCGCCCCTCAACAAGTGTCACCGGCCTGTTTTACCCTTGTGCCTCTGCTAGTGCTGCCAGACCGTGCAGTGAGAGCTGCAAGCCACTCACTACCTACACCACCGCCTGACAGAGCCCCCGCTGGCTCGGAACAGCTGGTGGACATGGCCTCTCACCTTGGCACAGCCGCTCAAATCGCCGCCCTGGAAGAGGCTGCTGCAGAAGCCCTCGACCCCGACTCTGTCGCTGTCGCCGTCGCAACCTCAACCTACTCGCCACCGACCACGACCTCGTCCCTGGCCTCAACCTCTGCCGTCGCTGTCCGTGAAATGCTCAGCTTGCCCGGCAGTTTGCGACATCTTCGCCCATGGAACACCCTCTCTGACATCGGCCGCGCCGCCCCCACCGTTGCTGCCCGCTCCCTCGCCCTGGTCCGACGACACGACGACGACGACGATGAAGAGGAGGAGCTGGATGACGGCGCCGTCGCCGGTGTAGTTGTCGGCGTCGTCATCTTTGCCCTCCTGCTCGCCCTGTGTCTCTACCCCGTCATCGTCCACTGCTTCAAGAAACGCCGCAACCATGCCTTCAGCGAAAAGCTCGACACCGAGGCCGCCATGGTCCCCGGCGCAAAACCCGTCGGACACCCGCGCCCCTCGAGCGATTCCATCCAGCATGGCCCTACTCTGACCCGCGGCCATACCTTTGATGATGAGGTGCGTGGCGGCAAGGAGGAACCTGCTCCCATCGACGGGCCGGATCCTCTGCTGCTCGGCTTTGGTAGTTATGACCCGGCAACGCACCAAGGCACGATTGAGTATATGCCGCAAGATCTTGTGGATGACCAGCCCGGTGTCCTCAAGGGCACCAGCGAGGATTACTACCGGCCCTCGATTCCATCAGAGGCATTCGGCATGATCTCTACACCAGAACCCATCGCCGAAGTTCCAATTCGCTCGCTATCCAGGGCTGGAACATTTGGTCACAATGTCAAGCACATGTTTTCTCGCCGAAGCAGGGACCATACGACGAGTTCCAACGGCTCTTCTCATCCTAGCGACGCGCAGTCGTCTTCAGCAGGCCCAGCGCCATTGCCAACCATTATTACGAGCGAAGATGCCGTTGCGGCTTCTCCTACCGAACTCTCTCCTACCTCCTCCGCCATGCCATCGCTCCCCGGCCCCGACGCATCCCCATACACATTATCACGAAGCCCTGAACCCTTGACGAGGTCACCACCATCACCGCTGGGAGATAGGGTGCTAGCGAAATCTCCCTCTCCTCTATGTAGTCTTGCGCCAGGTACGGTGAATCCAATGGACATAATGGCGCCCAGCACGCAATCCGAATTCTGGCATAGAACAGAGCACCAACTTTCTACATCGTCACACGAATCTCCTTCTCCTCTACCGCAGCCACTTATTTCAGAGCCCGAGGGCCAAATATCGCCCACAAGCTCGGACGGCCCATCACCAAAGACGACGACGCCTGACCAGAAAACTGGCACGGGCACTGGACCTACCAACGCCGAGGCTTCAGAAGCCCAAGACGTCGTCATGCAGGAGGTGCAGCCGCAAAAATACCTTAGTTCCAATACAATTCCCGAAAACGGGCGTCATCCTAGCTTTCCCTCTGAGCACTCGACACCGCTCCCTGGCCAGGCTTTTACAGACGTCTCATCACAGACGACGCCATCTACGCAAATCGATAGCCCTTCACCAGAATCACTGAATAGCTCCGAATTTCGACACAGCGCGTCTCCTGGCAAGGCCATGGAGAATGTGGACAGCGTGCCGTCACCAAAGCCAAATGGGCTATATCACTGTGACGAGCCAGGCTGTAACCAGACATTCGACCAACCACACAAGCTCAAGTACGCGTTTTGCTCCCTTGACTGATTTAACAATATACGTTGCTAACAAGTTTCAGGCATCACCAGCGTTATCATAGCAAAGACCATAAGTGCCACTACGCGGGCTGTGGCAAAGGCTTCGGCACCAAGACGCATCTGCAGCGACACATTAACGACCGTCATGAGAAGAAGAAAAAGTTTCACTGTTCCATAGCCGGCTGCGACTACTCGGCCAGCGGTGGCAGGGCGTTCCCGCGAAAGGACAATTGGAAGCGACACATGACCAAGATACATAACATGGAGCAGCACCAATTACCCGAGCCAGTCGAGGTCGACGTGGACATGGGTGGATCATAGTTTTGAGGCAGAGATATGACACATGCATTCGTTTTTCTTTTGAAGGAGTTTGAACCTCTGCGGAAAAAAAAGGGGTAGAGGTCTTGTACATATATATACTCATTGGGCGTAACCAAGCCGTTACCTGTCGGGATTTGCTTTACGGTGTTTTATTTATTTCTTCTTTACAGGCTTCCAAGGAAGGAAACAAATTTGTTGTACATACACTGTCGTTATCGAGCATATCAAGGCGGGACCTGGAAGGGAATCAGGCGGGATTCATTTTACTGGCATAGGGAACATGCCGGCGGCGTTGCAACGTTTCTCTATTTTTTATCATTTCTCTCTTCTATACTCTTGATGTTGTTCTTCTTCTTTTCTCTTTCTGTGTCAGTAGCAGTGGATTGGATATTACCACCTGTCTACAGATTGGGACAAAATGGCCTTGTGCGGCGGTTGTGACTGGTACTTGAAAGGAATCTTGATATGACAGCAGAGAGAGAGAGAGAGAGTACCGAGTCAAGCAGTCGCCAAGCAATACCAAAAAAATGCTACATCGTTTGAGCCTTTTCTGCTCTTATGTTACTAAATCCTTTGCATCTCGTAGACCTTTTGCATTTAACCAGTGCCCCTGATCATAAATCATTATACATTTGTAGTAGTTTTGGCTTCCTTTTATAACCTGTACTGTAACACATATATATCAACTCAACTCCTTTATAACCTTCTTCACCAGCTTCCGCTGCTCCTCTACGCCCAAATTCCGCTCATCCGTCTCCTGCACCGCCCTACCGACAGCCAACACCGTCTTAACAGAGTCACTATCCACCCAAAACCTCCCATTTCTCCCCGTGGCCGTCTCAAACTGCAACCCAGCAGCCGCAAGCTCCTCCAGCACAACGACACCGCCATTTCCCTGGCTCGGCATCATCAGCCGGCGCGCCATGCCGAGCGACACGTCAAACAGCATCCCGCCATTGCCGAGCGGGCCCAGCCCGTCTGCCTTGCCCGTCGACGAAGAGACGCACTCGAGCTCGGCGTCCATGTGCTTGTTTGCCAGCGCGACGCGGGCGTAGACTAGCGCGCCGGGGGCGAGGATGGGACGAGTCTTTTTGGTGGCGGATTCAAAGGAGAGCTGTGGGAGGATGACGGGGGTTGTGTGGTTGGAGAGGAGGACGTAGTAGACGTCTGCGGCGGATTTGTGGATGGTGCCGATGACGAGTTCGCCTGCGCGGGGGGTATACTTTGGGGTTGAGTTAGCTTCGCAAGAAGTAAAAAAGAGAGAGAGAGAGAGAGAGAGAATGAGGCACAAAGAGAAAGAAGGGACACGTACACGTCCTGTTGACGTCTCTACTCGAATCGCATTCTTGTTTCTATCCGTGACGAGCTGGCCTGCCAACGTCGGCACAATGTCGTTTGTCGCGGGGTCGTGACGCAGGCCGGGACCAAGGCGGAGAGGTTTCTTGGGATGTGAAGGGATTTGCGAGGCGTCTATCTCGTCGCCTGGGAGGACGATTGTATGTGAATCCATTGTGGAACTTGCTGTAGTGAAGCTGGTGATGTAGCTCTACCATGCGCAAAAGTGGTCGTTTGAATTGGAGTTTCTTTCTAGCAACAGTTCGTTTATCGATAGACTGCCCACCAGAAGAGCCATAACAGTGGAGTCGCTCTATTCTCTGCGGGAGACCAGAGCCCGTCCTTGAAATTTTTTGGAGCAAGTCTTGAAACCCCCCCACCAATCAACCACCGCCGCCCGCTCTGTGGTCCCTCTCTCTCTCTCTCGCAATACTTTTTTTTTTTCCCGCCGCAGCGACTACTACTGCAGACTGTGTCCGAACTCGCGCGGGTCTGATTATCTCCTTCAGTCCTTTCCACCTGCATTCTTCTTCCCCCCTTGCTTTCTGAAATTTTAACGAATTCGTCACTGGAGAAGATACGAAATCATGTCTGCCCAGCCAAGTGTCGAGCCGGGCAACCGAGTTGTCATTGGCATCACCTTTGGCAACTCCAACAGCTCCATTGCGTATACCGTCGACGACAAGGCCGAGGTTATTGCCAACGAGGATGGTGGTATGTATCTGAGCCCATTGGATGAATTGAAGCATTCGAAAAACGAAGGAAGCGACTCAACATACTGACTTCTTTTTTGCAGACCGTCAGATTCCCACGGTCCTTTCGTACGTTGGTAGCGACGAGTACTACGGCGCCCAGGCCAAGGCTTTCCTTGTCCGCAACCCCAACAACTCGATTGCCTACTTCCGCGACTTTCTCGGCAAGGAGTACGTCCCCCGAATTCACATACCACCATCAAAAGACGAAACCATGCTAACCCGTCTCACAGCTTCAAGTCGATAGACCCTACCCACTGCCACGCCGCTGCCCACCCCCAGGATGCTTCAGGCTCTGTTGCTTTCAACGTCACGGACAAGGAGGGCGAAGATGCCGCTCCCTCGTCCGTCACCGTCAATGAGACCTCCACCCGCTACCTGCGCCGTCTGGCCGGCTCAGCCTCGGACTACCTGGGCAAGAAGGTGACCTCCGCCGTCATCACGGTGCCGACCAACTTCTCCGACAAGCAGCGCGAGGCCCTCATCAAGGCCGCCAACGACGCAGAGCTCGAGGTGCTGCAGCTGATTACCGACCCCGTGGCCGCCGTCCTGGCCTACGACGCCCGCCGTGAGTCCGAGCTCAAGGACAAGATTGTCGTCGTTGCCGACCTGGGCGGTACGCGCTCCGACGTGGCCGTCGTCGCCTCCCGCGGCGGCATGTACACCATCCTCGCAACTGTGCACGACTACGACTACGCCGGTGTGCACCTCGACCAGGCGCTGATGGACCACTTTGCCAAGGAGTTTATGAAGAAGCACAACAACGTCGACCCGCGCTCCAACACCCGCAGCCTGGCCAAGCTGCGCCAGGAGTCTGAGGCGACCAAGAAGGCGCTCAGCCTGGGCACCAACGCTCAGTTCAGCGTCGAGTCGCTGGCTGACGGCTTCGACTACTCAACCACCATCAACCGCGTGCGCTACGAAATGGTTGCGCGCAAAATCTTTGAGGGTTTCAACCGCCTGGTCGAAGGCGCCGTGAAAAAGGCCGAGCTCGACGTCCTCGACGTCGACGAGGTCATCATGTGCGGCGGCACCTCGCACACGCCTCGCATCGCCAACAACCTCGCCTCCATCTTCCCCGAGTCCACCTCCGTCCTGGCCCCGGCCACCAGCCCAACAGCCATCAACCCATCCGAGCTGCAGGCCCGCGGCGCCGCCCTCCAAGCCTCCCTGATCCAAGAGTACGAGGCCACCGACATTGAGCAGTCCACCCACCCGGCCGTCACAACCGTCAAGCACATCAGCAACGCCATCGGCGTCGTCACCACCGACTCGGCAACAGGCGAGCAAGTCTTTACGCCCATCATGCAAGCCGAGACGGCCGTACCCGCGCGCAGAACCGTGCACATCCCCGCCCCCAAGGCCGGCGGCG
The DNA here is from genome assembly GCA_023628775.1 of Lecanicillium sp. S3808. NCBI lineage: Eukaryota > Fungi > Ascomycota > Sordariomycetes > Hypocreales > Cordycipitaceae > Lecanicillium > Lecanicillium sp. S3808. The sequence goes on from JAMAJY010000009.1 coordinate 765,305, forward strand.
ACGTGCTCATCAACGTCGTCGAGGGCGGCACACACATCAAAGTCACCAAGCCAGAGCCCAAGCCCGAGAAGCCCGAGCAAAACGGCGACGACGACGACAATGTTGACCTGGACTCAGACTTTGACAGCGAGGACGACGAGGACGACGAAAAGCGCGAAAAGATTTGGAAGATTGGCAACCAGCTTGCCGAGGCCGCAGTCAAGGGCGTCAAGAGCGGCAGCAACGTCGAGGTGATGATTAATGTTGCGGCTGATTTGGGCGTTACGGTTACGGCGCGCGAGGTTGGTGGCAAGGGCGGTGTTAGGGGAACGCTTGCTGCGTCTGCGTAAGAAAAGTTGGTTTTTATTTTATTTTAAAAGATAGATTAAGATTGAATTGATTGATGTTGTTGATGGGAGCTTATAAAAAAAGGGAAGGATAGGCGGGGGATTTGATATAAAAGATTAGACTATGTGGTATAGAAATAAAGGATGGTTTTATACGTTAATCCTTTGAATCTTGATGCGTGCTATTACAAATGTACGTGCATGGATTGACTCATGTAGAGTTATAGCTTAAAAGACTTGAATTTACACTGACTTTGCCATTTGAAGAACCAGGAATAGTAGTATATCGCCACAAAAACAGCCAGAGAAAGTAAAGACCAAATCAACAACTGCTCCCACTATGAAAACGCCATTTTCATCTACAATCTCACATCAGACTGATATTTTAAGAACAAGAAAAAAAAATAAAAGATAGTAAAATTGAAAAGCCGCACAGAAAATAAACTCCTAGATATTTTGCCCATCCATCATACTCAACGCTCATTGTACGCCATAAAGATAAAAATACACATGAATTATTCTTGGACAAAGAAAAAAAAATGGGAAAGAGGGAAACAGAGAAAGTGGTATCCAGCCACGCGACAAGGTAGCTTGCTTTTGGGATACAGAAAATGCTTCATGGCATGAGTATGCCGCAGAAATACCGTGCTTTGTCAATACTCCTAAGTGACAACCCCCCGTTGCCCAGGCAGCGCCCACGCAACAAGATCATCGCGCACGTCAGACTCATCCACCTCCCGCTGGGACCTATAACTTCCATCTGCACCTCGTTCATTGCCGCTGCTGCTGCCAGTCGTCGGAGCAAGGCTGGCAACGCTGCGGCTGCGGCTGGTGCTCCGACCTGCCTGGTCGTCATCGGCACGGGAGCCACGGCGAGATGAACGCCCCCCACCCTTTCGGGGACTGGGCGAGTCGTGATGGTGGCCTGTGACGGTAGACACGCTCTTCTCTGAGGATGCGCTGTGGTTGCGGCGGTGGCTATGGAGAGCTAATCTGCGAAAGTCTGACGGGCGTAGCGTGCCATTGTGACCGAGATCGTTGTCGCCTTCTTCAGGGTCTGTGCTGGATGATGAAGGGTCGCGTCGTGAGGACCTCGAGGAGACTGCTTTCCAGCCGTCGCCCCCGGAAAAGATGTCCTCAATGCATTCGTCTGCTGGTAGTTGAGAGGGTTGTCGGGACCATGATGCTGCGAGTGTGCGACGGTATAAATCTTGCACCTCAGCATTGTCACGGTTCTTGGAGAAGCTCGGGATGGCTGGGACAGTTAGTCAGGATCCATAGCAAAGAGATACACCACTTACGTCCTGCCTCGTCTTCTATGGTCTCTGGAGCCATAAACCCCGCAATGCCCCCAAAGACTGGCGCCGTTCTAAGAGGCGGGGCGACAAAGTTTCGATCACCATCGACTTGAACCATGAGGATGCCAACCTTCAAAGTGCTGTTGACCTTGCTGTCCTGCATGAGATAACGACGTATAATGCCTTCTTGCGCTTCACGGCTCTCTGTGCTCGCCCTGCGGGTAGAGCTGGCTGGACTAGAGCCGCTGGTGCTGGGCTTTCGGGTTCGTGGTGGCGATAGGGCGTCCTTGCTAAAGGATTCGCTTTCTTCCACGTATTCGCTCAGATTGAGCTTGACGCTGCCAAGGGTGATCTTTTCGGCGACAGCAAACTCTTGCAATACCTCCAATTCAAAGGGACATTCAGTCAAGGTATTGTTCTTGTCAAGTGATATGCGAATTGAGGAAACCAGCTTGCTGAAGCCATAGTCAACCTTGTGATCTGCAATGGGGCATTTCCCAGTGCGGCCACGATGCTCGGCATGCATGGAATGTGAGAGGTGCCATTTTATATAAGAGTTACCCGAGACGAGCGGGACATTGTTGAGGTCATAGATCTACGTAGACATACTGTTAGTCCCGAGGTTATACAAGAGACAGAGGAGAGACTCACTTTGAGGTGCAGTTCAAACTTTGGCTGCGATAACTCATGTTAGCTTACACAACGACTGACGACACCATATCAGTAGTGACATACCCTACGATTTTTGCCGACTGGATTCAAAAGATGCATGTTAGCGATTGTGTACCGATGAAAGAGTGCGAAACGTGCTATGTCCGGAGAAGCCGGGGCAGTGGCAACGGCTGGAGGCAGCCGTTGTCACATGAGAAATGGCAGTCGGGTTGCGCCTGAAGCTATCTCGCGCAAAGAAGCTAGGCGCGGCGCGAAACAAGTCGCGCAGAGGACAGAGCAGGAGATTGTGAAGAGAAGAAGAGGAACCAGTGTCAACTTACTCAATGAAGACATTGCTATGGTATCATCGCAGCCGACTACACCCGGCTAGCAGTGAGGCAAGTGACGTGAGCAGGGTGGGCCGAGAGACACTGGATACGGCAGAGTCGGCGCAAGGTCTGGATAGTCGCCAGAAAGCGTGCAATTGGCGCCCCGAGTGCGCTGCAGGGCCTGCGCTCCGAACTTTCCGCTGCCTTGTGGTCGGTGATGATAGGATGGCGCGTAATTAACAGGTAAACGTGACGGCCGCGGCGCAGGGCTTGAGGCTCCGAACGGGCCCTGTTGGCTGGCGCTCTGGTGCAGCCAGCTAAAAAACCCCCGAAAAGAGGATGACACGTGCGTCGTTTCGCAAAAGGGACGTTCCCTCGTATGCTATCCGACGCAGCCGCAGGGAGGTGCTTGGCTCCTATTGGACTGCGGGAAAAGGGCTCAGGTAGGGAGCGAAAGCAGGAAACGCCGAATTAAATGCTGATCAATCTGCCGAAAGCTGCGCTGCTAAACTGCAAGTCGTCAGCGTCATTGGGTCGCAGAGAGAATCAAGGCCAGCACCAGGCTCCTCGTCGCCAGGATCTCACAGGGCTTGACCTTCTAGCAAGATGCGCTACGCTGGTGGCCCCCGTAAGTTCAGAATTACCCACCTGGTTGGTATGAACAAGAAACTAGCGTGCCCAAAATCCAGGCTCGTTCCAGCGCCGCTGACTCGCATCAGGGTGCTGCATGTGATGACGAATGCAGAAGAGAGGCGCCCCCTTTTTAACTGGGGCCAAGCGCAGTGCGTGCTCTCAGCAACAGCAACACCAGTGCAGGCAACAAGGCTGTCTGACTTTCCGGTCCGTCGCGGGATGGGTGGTCCAGTATTTGTGTCGATCTGGAGTTTGTTGGCGATGATTTTCGTATCGTGATCTAGGGTGATGAAGACGATGATGATGGAGAAATGGGCAAAACGCAGCTGATGAATTGTGCAAACAAAAGGAAAGGCTGTCAATGAAAGGAGGTGCAATTTACCTCTGTGACACTGCATTGGACCACGGCACAATTGTCTTGCCTGCCAGCTGTCCTGCACGACCAGTCCACAAAGGGCTTAGCGCAAATCTGCGACACGTCGCACCCCTGAACAATGCACGAGGTGCTTGGCTTGCAAGTGATGCAACTTCACATAAGGTGCTTGTATTAATAGCTTGGAAATATCGATGACAAGATTTTCGTGTGCCGACCAGAGGCTCAACTCATCTGACCAAGCTGCGTTTATACCATGACGTACATTAAAGCCGCTGAAAAGAGATTTTATGGTTACCAGTTGGTACAGTAAACACCAAAAATGCCGACTTATATCATAATCAAGCCAAATATATCGCAAATATATACATCTATATGAATTTATTTTCGAGAAGGAATATAACGGCCAAAATAACATGAGCCAAAACATATATACAACCCAATCACACAATAAGCCACCAAGATCAACGCCAAGAAGCCGAAAACACCTAAACAAAACATGCCACGCCGCAACTCGAAACTCCTCAGACAAGCTTACGTATAATCTTGGTCTTTCGATCCAGAGAGTGCGTTACCTTTCCATCACGCATTTCCAACACCGTGTCCGAATGTTCAACCCCATGATGACGATGCGTAATACTAATGACCGTTGCACCAACAAATTCACTCGCCAAGACGGCCTGGATGCGTTTGTCCGTTTCAACGTCCACACTACTCGTTGCCTCGTCAATCAGCACAATCCTGGACTGCTTGTACTCACGGCAGAGTAGAGCACGGCCGAGGCAGAGTAGCTGCTTTTGCCCTGGAGAAAACGACATCTTTGACAATAACGCATCCAGCCCTCCGCGCTGCTCGACGACGTCCCAAAGGCCCACGGTAGTTAAGTTCTCCTGTAGGGTCTCATCCGCCAACCTGTGGCCGGAGTTGGGGTCGTCATATGGGTCCAAATTCAGTCGCACAGAAGCATCCAGCTCAACTCCATCTTGAGGGATTGTCGTAATGCGGTCTCGCAAAAATTCAATCGGTACCTTCTTGATATCCGTTCCATCAATAAGAATTTTTCCGCTGTAATCCAAGAGGTTCAGCAGCGACAAGATAAGGGAGGATTTGCCACTAGCCACCTTAGTTAGAAACAGCTCTACCATAATAGATACCAATGGAGCACTCACCTGCCAGTACGCCCGATGATGGCAACCTTTTCCCTAGCCTTTATCTTAAGACTCACGTTCTTCAACACCGGCTTATTTCCAGTACTTTTGAGGCTTCACGACTATTTGTTAGTAATGCTCTTGCTCAAGTAGTAAAAGGTGGTAAGGCTAGTTGCTTACTTGTAGCTGGCGGTTACATCTCTGAACTCAATCTTGCCGGTTGTCGGCCAGTAGTCTGCCTGCTTCCGAACATTACGGCCGCTCTCAAGAGGAGCATTCTCGTTAAAGTCCCTTGTTCGAGCGACAGCACCAAGTGATGTTTCCAACTCGACCCAGGATTCCAGGACATCCGTTAAGACTCTGCTTAGCGTTACTAAGTTGACCATTGACAAACCGATTGCGGTTTGCGATGCTTCCTCGTTCAGCGCAAGTGTCACCGTGGTGACGGCTAAAGCGCAGGTCGCTAGATCCAAGACAAAGCTGAGCCATCGTTTGGTGCAAAAGAAGTAATAATGTGGCTTTTGTGAATAGTCCAGCAAGCCGTAATTCTGCCATAGAAAGTCCGGCTGCCACCCAAAAGCGCGAATGTGCTCGATACCGCTAGCAGTCTCGGTGAAGTGTTTAAAAAGAGGAACTTTGGCTTCTAGATCCAAAAGTCGTAGCTGACGGGATGTCCGTAAGTAGAAAAACTGAATCAGGTACAAAAGAGTTCCAAAGGCTGGAACAATGGCTAAGGAATAACTTGCGGCGGAGGTGACGAGAAAGATTGTTGTGATGGCATTCACGGATACTATTGGAGCATTAGGGGCCGTCTACCTTCATAATTGAAGCCATCACTTACTGTAGACTACTTCAATGAACGACATTGGTAGCAATTGAGCAATCATCGTCATATCTTGGCTGAATCTTTGCAGGAGAGTGCATCGTCAGCAGCAGTTTTAACTCGCGAGGCTGGATAATCGGCCACGTAGTTTTATTTTTCACACTCACCGTGTCAGGATAGAGCTGGTATCTGTGGTGGATATGAACGGCAGTGCCAAACTAGTCGAGGTTAGTGAGTTGTAGCGAGAATCAAACGGTTCGATATCAGTTCTCACCGCATGGTCGTATTGACAAGGGTTTTATGCATCTTTATCGACGCGGAAGGAACCAATATTAAATAGTAAATGCTGTCACAGAGGGAAAAAATATATGCATTAGCCTCTACTTTACCATACCTGTGCGTTGCGAGTTTTCATTATCACTCAACACTTACCTGACCATCAAGGCCATCAAGAAGACTGCGCTTGCAGAAATCATAGCAAACGCGGTGAAGTAGTTGATATTATCGGGCGCCCGGTCTATCCAGTAACGAACAAAAAGCACTGCAAAACGGTCAACAATATGTTCATCACAACGAAACAACGTACGTACGTGGCATTCGGCCCCAAATTCCGGTCATTGCGGTAAGAAAGAAGAAAACCACGAGTCGACCCCACCCCATATTATGTAGGTAGTAGTTATAGAGACTCAAGTCACCGCGTTGGCGGACAGTCTCATCGTCATAACGCTCCGAAACAGTTGGAATATCAGCAATCGGCGTTTCATCCGTCTGCAAAAGGCGTGAATTTTCAACCGACGGTGGTTTCCTTTCGCGCTCTTTCTCGCTTTGTTTGGCAAATGCATCTTTGACAAACTGGTTGATATTTGGTGCTTGTCGCACCTCACCATCAGCGGAAATTGTATAAATGACATCTGCTGCGGACAAGTCTTCCACTAAAATGCCAAAGTACGTCAGGACTGACTTCACGAAACCACCAGGTGAATGTACTCACGTATATTGGTTGTCATTACCACCGAGCACGTGAATCGGCGTAGCATGCCTCCCTTTCCAAGCAGTCGATACAGGATCGTCTTGGCTGTCGTAGCATCCAAAGCGCTGAGAACGTCATCGAGGATAACAAGCTCGGCGTTGTGATACAAGGCTCGAGCCAAAGCCTATTTTTGGGGGGCCAAAGAGTTAGCATATAAACTCCGATACGTGCATGTTTTGCCAATCACTTACCACTCGCTGTTTTTGTCCGCCACTTAGCGCGCCACCAGCGCTGCCCACTAGTGTCGCGTCACCGTTGGTGAATTGAGCTATATCTTCATTGAGAGCACAGGCGTGGATGACGGCATTATATCGGGTAGGATTGTGCTCGTTTTGCGCAACAATATTGTCCCGGATGCTATGGTTTTGTAGCCAAGGCGTCTGATCGCAATAGGCAACTTTCCTTCGATCGACTCCCGCAAATCCCCCAGTCATCTCGAGCTCACCCAGTAGCGCTTTCAGAAGGCTAGATTTACCACAGCCAACGGGGCCATAAATCATGGCGACTTGACCCTGTCGAACATTCATTTTGATGTTTCGTAGAAGGGGCGAGTCTTTGCCAGGAAGCGTGATTGCGACATTGTCCAGTTCGACAGCAAGATAAACCTGGCGTTTTCTCCTCTCAGGAGCCTTTCCTTTTCTGTCCGAAGTCGTGCTGGCTGGGCTTTCGGCATTATAGGTAGAGGAAACATGATCCTTCAAAAGTAAGAACTCTTGAATGCGTGTGAGGCAGACAAGGGCTCCAACAAAAGCTGGAATGTTGACCAAGGCTCGGGCTAGCGGAACCGATACAATTGCAATGATAGACAAGGTTCGGAAAACGTCGGAGATGCTCATATGATTGGCGGCTTTGAACCAGGCGATTCCACCCCCGAAGACAACAACAGGAGTCATGGATTCAATGACGTGCTCTAGAGCCGCGTTAGCGTAATGAGAAGGGATCGTTGGTGAATTGGTAACATACGGAAAGTATGTAGTGAAATCCGAATAACTCGCTCTCTTGTGGAGCACTGTATTTCGTCAAGTCGCTTCTTGTGAAGGTAATCTGCCATCATTGATGCGAAACCACTGATTTTGATACTCTTCAGTTGCGTCAAGATGTAGGATGTCGCGGATACTCGGTGCTCAATCTTTTCATTCCAATCACGCCGAGCGTCTCCCATGACCTGAGCCCTTTTAATGGATAATGCCGCGATAACTATGGCCGTATTGTTAATGCATTCATCATTCGCAACTTGATCCAGTTTGACAGTATCAACTTACCACTAACCGGTACCAAAATGAGAAATGACGCCGGGCCCATAATACTGTACAAAATAAAAAGGCCTATGAACAGCTCAAAGAAGCGACCCCAAATTTCATGAAACTTCATTAGCAACATCTCGATTCCATTAATATCTGTGCTCATAAGCGTCAGGGCGGCGGAATTTTTGAGTTGGTCTTGACCGAGAGCAAGAGTTTTATCGTAGATTGCCGAAACGACGATTCCTCGAATCAAAGTAATCAGACGGTAGTTGAGGTGCTCAGCAGTGGCGCGGGAAATCTTTGAAATAAAAATTTCTTCTCAGTAATAGATTCACAATCAAATAACAGTCAGGATACTTACGGCCATGCCGATGTAAACGATGAGCGTTGAGCGAATGAGATAGCTGATGACGTCTTCTGTAAGACCTTTTTGTTCCACTGCCGTGACTGTCACCTGCACGAGGTGAGGCTGTGAGAGTGTGAAAGCGATATAAATGAGCTGGGGGACGAAGATGACGGCGAAATCCCAAGGGAGGGTACGCAATAGGGCTAGAGCCAATGCATTGTTGCCCTTTTTAGGTGCTATTGGAAGACGTTAGCAATCTGCGACCAAGATTTTTCAAAGCAAGAGCAGTAGGTGCTGAAGGGTCCTTACAATTGGCCCAGATAGGTTTAAATTGTTGGTACAGAAGTTCCGAGTTAAACTTGGGACCCATGTCCAACAAGTCATTGACTTTGAGGACGTTTCGAAAACCCAGAATTAATGTTGAATTAACCCAGAGATATAGTTTGCGGAGCTCAAAACCCGAGTGACGATAGCGTTTGGGTTGTTGGCTACGAATGGCGAGTGCCTTTGCGGTCTCTTCAGTGATAAGCAACATTGTTTTGAGGAGGTATATAGCCGTAGAGAGCCTGGACGCAGTCTGGAAATCCAGCTGTTCGAGATAGGACCTGGCCTTTGTTATGTCAAAGAGGATTGTAATAGCCAGACTAAGGCTGAGAAATCTCGGGGGTCGGAAGGAGTACATCTTCTCGGCGTAGATCAAAAGCGAAAGACATAACGAGCTAAGGCCAGAAGAAACCGCAGCAGCGACAGCGGCCTTGGATCGGATGGCAGGCACCTTGCAGAATAGAACAATATTTGCAAATTCGACAGCAAGGATGAGGATGACCGTCGCAATTTTTGTCCATAATGTCTTGCCGTACCTGGGGCAACGACGGTTGCGAAATGCTGCGGACAGATAGATGGGGGTAACGGTGACGATGAAAACGGAGGGCAGCAAAGAGTAGATGTCACGACCGAGAAGGGATGTTAAGTCGAGGTATTTGGCGAGCTGCGGAGCGCGGGCGAGGCAACTTAGCACAGTGTCCATTTTGAACTTCATGTCTAGCCACAGAAAGCCTCGCCGAAGCTATCGAGGTCGGGTTCGAGTCCGAGGGCGAAGAGTCGGCAACGAAAGCGCCGCGGGTGCCCCAATCCGGGGAGTGTGCGACTAGAGTGAGGAGCTGGTCGCCGAGGGCATCCGGATGGAGGAGCGAGTGTTGAGAGCTGAAAGGACAGCCCAAGATTGGATATGCTGTGAAAAGGAAGAGACTCGGCGGCCGTGGCTAGTAGTTATCGACGGATGCTGACCGTTTTGTGAGGCCGATCGTGGAACGAGGGCGTCAACTTGCGACGTATCTGGGGAGCGGGCCGGGAGATTCTTTATTAGTAGGGGCTGGTGTCGCTGTGAGAGAGGGGGCCAGACTCTGCGCGGGCCCCCACCAGCCCAAGTGTCTCTGTGTCTGGCCACTAGGCATACTACTAGGTAGGTAGCTAGTACAACCAGAGCGCCATCGATGCAACCTCCTGGGTGATTCCCCGCTGAGTGATTGGGCACGACGGCTGCTTCAAAACTCTACGCTGTCCCGGGCTTCATCTGTGCAGCGGTTAGTCATTTCAAAGTAGCGTCGAGCGTCGTTGGTTACATTGTACCAGACGGGCACAGCTGTAGGTGTTGCATTCCCCTTCACTTTTTCTTTTCTTTTCTATTGGTAAATTATTTATTTTTCCCCAGGGTTCTATTTTGTTTTTACGTCTTTAATCTCATACGTGAAATCACGTGGATTTCACTCAATGTTGGAGTCGCAGATGAGGTGGGTGTGGGGGATATCCTGTTGTCTGGAGACGTGGCGCGGCTTTTGTTTTCTTTACGAGTAATTACCTTCGGCTCTTTTGCGAGCAGCTTTGAACTTCTCTAGTACTCCATAAATATGATTTTTGCCGTTTGAAGGGGCGCTTGCCCCTTCTAGCTGCGAGATTGGACGGCCATGCTATAGCTCTTGGTACTAAACGTGCGATAGTCTGTGCTCTCTTTCAGAAAATACCTGTAGACGTGTCATCTACGTCCGTACTTGGGAGTTATTAACCAACCCCTTAGGTTGGCGGCAGTTCTGGGCGCGGTATTGGGATTTATGTGCCTGCGGTTTGGGGGCCAGAGGAGCGAGCCAATGAGGGGCAGTGAGCACTTAAACGGGGTGGCTCTTGCTCGGCTTTATCTTGAACTACGAGCGACTGTTCGTATTCTTACTAAAATCATCTTGCAAGGCGCCGGTTGAACCCTTCTCCATTTTAGGCGTCTTATCTAGCAAGTTATGCGGTACAACTATTCAGAGAAAATTATTTACCCTGCTCCTACAAAGTCGCAGGCGCGTGGTGGCGGCCGCGAACACGCAATTTTGCCCAGGGCAGCTACGAGTAGGGAACCGCACGGCGACATCTAGAATCGAGAACCGTCACACCTACGAGTATTCGAAGCTTTTATCCACTTGATCCTACTGATGGGCCACTCTTACATGTTGACGTATAACGGATAACTCGTAATTATATATATGTGCAATGTTGCCTATTTCTCTATTGCGGTCCACAAAGTATCTCGTCCAAAGCCGTCCGCGTCGGCAAAGAGAAGTGGGCTTTCGGACATTCCACCTGGGACGCACCGAGGTTCTCAGACGAAGTACGTCGTTCAGCGTCTTGTCCTTCATTACTGGGACCGACAGCTTAGTAAGTCGTACAGTGCCACAATACAGGCTGGTGAGCACTCCATCATTCCAGTAGACCCTGTTCGAGGCGCGTTTTGACGCCCTGCAGGCGCGTAATAGCCTTTTAGTATCACAAGTACATGGGCAGGGTAACTACCAACCCGTTATTACCAGTATATATAAATACTGCACATTACGTCGTACAATGATCTGCCTACTTATGTAGGTGCAACGTAGAAAAGGTGCGGAAGCCAAGTTTTTCCAAGTGCCGAACATGGTTCATAGTCCGACGCCAGGTAGGGCGCCACCACACCAAAACCAGACCAGTAGGTATAATTAGGTACCTAAGTACTCCGTACATGCGAACTATGTTCGGACTACCTAGGTAGTACTAATGTACGTACTGTCGGCAGTAGGTTTTTTTCTGGGCAGAAGTACCCACTAGACGATCCAACAGCGGCCTGGGAGGTTCTCTGCCAGCTGGAGTGCCTAGTATTGATACTTAGCGTTCCCGCGCTGCCGGCAGTGCATCCACGTGGAAAGAGGGTTTCGATCTTGCATTGATTGCGATGGCAGGTGCGAGTTATGTACCAACGTTTTTTATGGTAATAGGCACCTTCAATACCTACTTACCAACGAATCCGTTCGGAAGACGATTGACGTCTTATGAGTACCTTACTAGCTGCAGCATGAAACAGATAAAGCAAACTGGAAGTATCCAGCGGCAAGCTCACGTCACATGGCAGACTCTGGCCAATCAAGACGTCACTAAGATCTGGCGTTTCGGGCCACCAGAAATGAGTCGTCGCAGACTGGGCCACCTAGAAGCATGAAGTTGTACACACCCCATTCTAAGAAATACTGCCACGCTTTGAGTCGTGGCCAAGTATTAAATCAACGAGGAATTTACTGCCTGTTCCGTACGAGTACCGCTGAGGCAATAGTATTCTTTCGTTTGTTGGGAGCGCGATACCGTGGCACGCCCGTCGAACCAAGTACGGCAGAGGATGTTGTTTGAATTTGCGCCAGCCAGCCACAAAGGACGTGCCACTAAAGGCTTGGATGACCCTCCAAAATGCAAAATGGAGCAACCGTGGAGTCAAGGACGATGAACGAATAACCCGTACGACATTTAGAGGCTGCAGAAGCCTGTTTAACAGAAATACTTTGGCAAGCTCCATTCAAAAAGGAAAAAATCGCCTTGTATAGTATTTTCATGGATACGTGATCCTCGGTATTCCTCTTGGTTTCTAGAAACTATGGAACCAAGCCACAACCATCACACCACATACATCCGGAATCCACTGCTTGCCCGCCGCCATGTAACGTCAACCCCTGGAAGCCGGAAACGCTCTTCATCTTTAGCAGAACCTTATTACTTGAATATTCATAGTGCTTTTTTTTTGTCTTGTTTTGCAAACGACAATGCAGAATACCCAGTAGCCTGCATGGCTACAGCTGGAAAAGGAGGGTATCTCAGCCAAAGCGGCGATATTGAACAAAGACATAGATTAATATCAGATGAAAACGCCGTATTTGTACATAAGTAAGCCCCTCACCTCAAAGATAGGGGAAGAAAGTTAAGAACCAACAAAAAGTGAGCGTTGCCTGGTATAATACAACGAAGAATGCCGCCCCGTGACCGAGTCTAATGCTACTATCCTTTGTAAACCCCGAATTAATTTGCGCCAAGTCCTTTCTAATGCTGTGTGAATCGCTTCACTATGATTGCCAGAATTGTTTAAAATAAAAAGTAAACAAGAAAAGAAAGTAACCGCCAAGACGTCAATGGAGAATCTTGAGCCGTTTGTTTGTCGTTAAGAAGCTAGACAGCTTCATCGTCAGTTCTGTTCGGATTCGGCGCATTATTGTATGGTGCCAAGTTCAGTTCCGTGTCTATGCGCTGCTTGTGCCCAGCACAGCATCTCGGTCGGCGGCGGCGACATCCTCTTCGTATGCGCTCTGTCCAGTGGATGAGACTTTGAAGTATGGCACAAGCTGATGTGATGACCCCGTTTCAGAGTTGACTGTGACTGCAAATGTAACATTCGTCAGCAAACTTTGTCGGTTCCGCAGTCGTCCAGTGTGTGTAACGCGCCGTTGGGGCTTCTCACTCACTCGGTACGCCAGAGACGACGGCGCTTGTGGCCAGGGACAGCCAAATGACTGCCAGTGACGGAAACATTGTCGTAACTGCGGAATATATCATGCGCAAATTGGTGGTTTGGTTTGACAGGCGAGCGACGGGAGACGAGGGAAAGCAAAAAGTTGCCTTGACTCGACGTCGCACTGCCGGAGCCGACTCTGCTTATTTAGCATGGACTCTGGTAATAAATGTGTGGGATTCTCGTACTCGGAGGTACCTAGGTAGCTGGTCCATAGGTACCTGTGGCACTCATACCCCACGACACACAGCACTGCGAGTATTCGTACGAGTACCTACAGCAAACAGGGTGGTTTCGCGCTACGGCTTGACCGTTGCGGGGGGTTGTTGCCACCGCCTAGACCCAAGTCCGCTCAGAATCTTGACATGGTTGGGACGTACAGTAGTGCTGTACGAGTACGTACTATCCGAGGGACGAGGTCCGCGAAATAATGGACCATGTATGAGTATTCTGAGCCCTCTGGGCTTTAGAAGGGGCGCTAGCGAATGGACTGCCGAGCGCCATGCAAAACGTGCGTCTGCTTTCGATAATGTGGCTTACAGGGGTGCCGGTGGTTTTGGGAATGACAGCGCATGACGCCGCCGAATCTGTCGTACATGTAAGTACCTAGTTCCGTACCTTCTTGGTAGGCGCTTTTACGCGGTGCGGGCAAGGTATCGCGTGGCAGAACGGTCGCACCACACGCAATACGTCCGCTGCCGGGCCCACAGCCCCCAATGCCTTTCCCGCACACCAAGCCCCGTCTCCGTCATCTTGCTTGGGCCTGATTTCCTGACACCACAAGACTAAGTGCAGACGAGCCATACACACGGAGCTTTGCTCACAGCCAGCGTCCCTGGGGCTACGAAGCATATAGCGAACACTCACTCGCTCACGCCCTCCAACTATTGGTTCTCCAACTATTGGTTGCTGTGCACCACCGTCGGTGTTGGTGACCTATTTTATTCACGGCTGTCCAGTGCTTCCAACGTACGAGGTAGGACGCTTTTCCTGCTCGAGCCATCTCTGGGGTGCGCAACACAGATATTGCCAGCATTGTTGATACCAACTACCGTATAGTCCATTTCGTGCTCAGCCTTGAATCGGAACTGCTCTAGGACGAGCTACGAGCCTACGCAGTAGTACAGAGCCTGATAATAGAAAGCTGCTCACCTATAGCCGCCCCTTGAGTCCAGTGGCACACCATAACGCCGCCTCTCTCTCTTTCTTTTTTCAGCTTCCTCTATTGCGAGACCAAACGAGCCTGCTTGAGTTGTCCATCCACATCGCCGAAGAAGCGGTCGGGCTTCGAATCTCCACCTTCTTTTTCAGCTGCTCGTTGGTGTGTAACTCTCCCTTGACTCTTGAGAGAGGCATGAAGCAGCTTGAGGCGCCATACCACGCCTTGGCCGCTGATAAGGAAGGCAATCACATAATCCAAGATCAAGTACACAATGCCCCTGCCCATGGCCACGAGTATACGCTCAGTCTCCGCGAAAGGCGGGTCAAATGGCTGCTCTACGCCAACACTGCTCTGCTCCTTACTTCCATCTGTTTCATATTCCTACCCCGGCATGCATCGCTAACCAAGCACGCCTGTGAGCAAATACTGTCTCCTACATGTGAGTTACACCAATTCGATGGGACATCCGCAGTAAGCGAAGCAGTAATATGCTTACTATTCACCGTTTCTCTTCTAGCACCCCTCTTGAGCTCTCTTGAGTTCACCGAAGGACACTTTACCAACTACTTCAACCACTCCACCATATACCGGGGTCCTCCGAACAGAGAACGCGAGCGGGCTTGGCTACAGCTCTGGGACCGTAAGTTTCTGCCACACCTTGAGGTTCAATATTCTGGACCGAGCAGGGTGCTAATTCGACATGACCAGACCCACTGATTGGCGTCGACGATGCCACCGTGGCTGGCTTGAACAAGACCGACCAAGCCAAACATCACGAGGCAAAAGGCAGTGATCCGAATCAACCGACATATGCCGCGTCAATAGAAGTATTTCACCAATTACGGTGCTTGGTAAGCCCTCACATTTGCGGCAGCGGATGTCCGTGAACACCAAGCTAATTACCGTTTCAGAGCTTGCTGCGGCAAGCAACTTGGCCACTCTCGTTCTTCAATGAGTCCTGGGCTGAGCATGCCTACCCGTATGACCTCACAGACGAAATCTCAAGGCGACTTCACCTCGACCACTGCATTGAGACTATTCGGCTGAGTCTGATGTGTTACGGCGATGCTACCCCGGTCCTGCTTGACCACAGGACCGACCATAAGATACCTCGCATGCTTGACTTCAATGTCCACCATAAATGCAGAAATTTTGACAAAATAGTCGACTACGTTCAAGAGCATCGGGTCGAGGTAGAAGACCTTAATGACGGGATATGTTGAGGGGCTTTCGCAACTATGCGCCAATGTCCACCAATATCATGAAACCTTGCCGGGAGCTTTTGGATGGAAAAACTTATCCGATACCAAAAAGAGATACTCTTCACGTACCAATGTTAAACCGCATTTTATTCTAAAATAAATGGTTCAAATGATAATGCTTTATCTACATGCATACTTTCCATACCCTGCAGTGGCATGATGGTAGTCCCGTGTAAACTAGCACACAGCATGTAGTAGTCACCGATGACACCACATGCCAATTCCCATCACTACGCGCCGTTGTCTTCAACTACAGGGCTACTCTGGGGCTGTATATATTGCAAAGTAGTGCACTGCCTCAGCGGTTGTCGTCAAAATAAACCCTTTGCATGAGACACGATTGATTAGCCGCTTGTCTTTGGCGCGAAGCACCTGCAAGTTGCATGTGGCTTACAAGGAGCTGCCCCCGCAATCTTGCATGCCCGCACCCGCCCCACATCCAAAAAAGAGCTGTTGGTCCCTTGCTGTTTTCACTCCTGCAAGCTTCAAAAACACGTCACAGCACTCCTCACCCGCGAAATTTGCCGGCCATGGGCCCCAAGCCAACAGGCGCTGGCTCTTCAGGGCCAGCGGCCAATAAGCAGAGGTCAGGCGGCCCGTCACAAGGCAGTGCACGGAGCGACACTTTCATGCAGAAGCGGGCCAAGGTCTACGCGGCGCGCAACATCCCCGTGCAGCCGGCCGACTCGGCCTTGAAAGATGGCGAGCTGGACCTGCAGGCCTTTGTGGCCGCGCACGAGTTTGAGATTCGCTCCCTCGAGCAGAGCATGGCCACGTCCAAGGCCGTCAGCAGCACGCGTGCGTTTCAGCAGGTCCCGCGCGGGCTGCGACGGCGAACTGCGAGCCACAACGCGAAGAGGGTGCCCGGTCGGTTGAGGGCACGCGCCAAGAAGGAGATGAAGGAGGATAATACCCCGACTGTCGAAGCGCGAAGAAGAAAACCCAGGACGACGCGAGCGAGACTGCGGGCGGAAACGGCGAAGCGATTGCGACTTCTGGCTGCGAGAGAGAGGAAACGGCGATTGGCGACAAAGCAAAACGCTGCCGCTTCCGATACAGCTACTGAGAAGCAGAAAAAAAGTGTGGGAGGGGGATTGGAGGGACGTAAACCCAGGCCAAAGATTCGACGAAACATGCTGAACGAACCGCCATTGCCGCACGCACGGTTTCGAAAGAGGCAGATTCACAAGACGTGGTTGCCGACGCATCTGTGGCATGCGAAAAGAGCACGCCTCACCGAGCCAAGCTGTCCGCTATGGCGATTTGCCATGCCACTCACACCGAGCGAAAAGATATATCGACCGACACACAGAGCGCAAGGCGAGCGAGGCACAGTCGTTTGGGATGCGAGCTACATGAGCACAATAGGCCTGTACGGCAATCCAGCCGGTATAACGCGCGTCCTGAAGCGAATAGGCGTGACGCAAGATTCGTGCTGGAATGAGAAGGGCCGAAAATGGCGAGCTGGCGTGCGATCATGGACGGGAATGGCTAGCAAAGAAAGCCGGGGACAGAGGCGCGACGTATGTCCCTGCACGATAATATGGAATCCAGAACCGAGGGGCTCCTCTGATGAGGCAAAACAAAGACAAGTGTACTTGCGTATGCATCCTTCGGCGTTTCTTGGGCTGTTTAAAGAGCTGTTACGTCTCATCAAAATGGAGAACCCGCGGCTGTACATTGAAGACTTGCGCTTTGAGATTGGCAGCATCGAGCTTACGGGGCCATCTTCTACCGAAACGTTATTATCCACCATCGCACCTCATATAAGCGATGTAAAAGCAAACTCGAAGCATGCCGAGCTGTTTCAAAGCCTCAAAGGGCTGACAAATCCTGCGGTTCTGCCATCCAACACGGTTCTGGCCTTTGCAGCACAGGACCCAAGGCTCCGATATCCGCCACGACGGCAAGAAGATTTCGGAGACGATGCACAACAAATCAAACTCATGGAAACGGTTGCGGAATGGCCCGCCGAAGAAGGATTAGATTCTTATATGATTTACGACCGAAATGCACGCCACAAAGCATCATGCCTGCCTTCGCAACAGGCAATTAATAAACGAAGAAGCGCAGTTACGCCAGGAACGTTTTTGAAGCCTACGTCAGCCGACCCGCAGATACCAGTCATGCTACTCGCCTCCCGATCTGGGTCCAGTACTCAGACGCAAGGCTCCTGGACTGTGTTAATGCCATGGAAATGTGTAGTTCCCTTCTGGCATAGCATTGTTCACTGCCCATTGATCTCTGGCGGAAACCCTAGATTTGCGGGTCTGAATGAGGCCATGCAGGTCGCGTTTGAGCGTGGACTACCGTGGTTTCCGGCAGACTATATTGGTACAGACGCTGGCGCGCGATGGGAGCTTGAGCAGCGCGCGAAACGAAAGCGAGACTATGACCGACGACCAAAGAGCAAGAGGACGGAGTGGGATTCGCTCGATCTTGGGGCAGGCCGAAAGGGTGAAGTTGGCGATGGGCTGGCTTGTGATTGGGAGCTGCTCTTTGGAATGACAGCCGGAAAGCCCCCAAACAATGAGGTCCCTGGTCCCGATGCCATGGAAGGCGTCGAACAGAGCCAACCGCCCCCGAACCAGACGCAGCCACCGTTGACACTGCTCAACAGTATTTCGAAAGCCACTCTGCAAGAACACCTGGCATCAGAGCCACCATCAACACTGCCGCCCAATGCTGTTTCTACAGTACGCATCAGCATCGTATCCCGCGGAACAGTCGGCCCGTGCGCACGAATCTATCGCCTTCCAAACTCTACTGAACCAGTCTCAACCAAATCCAATGCCGAAGTCTCCGCAACCATGCCCTCATCTGACGAGACCCTCCCACGTGACCTACGCAGGCAATGGCTATCTCGCCTACCGTCTGCGTCTAACAGCCAGCAATCCACGGCTAAACAGGCACCCAAATCAACAGACTTGGAGACTCGCAAGCGCCTTCTCGCTCAGGAACTCACCGCCACGCCGTCACCGTATCCTCTGACGCCTGCAAACAAGGAGAGCATCGGGGGGCAGCACCCTCTTGTGCCAGATGCAGAGGACCTTGTAGGCTTTGTGACGTCGGGGTCGTTTAACCTCGCTGACGGCAGGGGTACAGCGATTGGCAGTATTGCGGTTGAAAAGGTGCTTCCTGGATTGAAGACTTGTCCGAGGCAGGGAAGGTTGTGTATTGTTAGAAATGCAGGAGAGAATGTTGGGTGGCTTGCAAGATGGGAAGCTGTATAGTTGATGAAGGCAGTGATGATGGAAATAAAAAATGTAAATAAAAAGATACCCAGGATAGAGATGACAGATTCATGGCTGTCAATTTATAACATGAATCGGGATATTGCCTCCGTAATTAAACGACGACAATTATGGCACTCTTGACGAAAGTGTTGAAACGAACATCACAGACCAAGATGTATTTCTCTGAAATCACCAAATTTTAAAGAAAACGTAAACACTTTGTCAGAATTAATGAGCTATGCAAAGATCATCACCGTGGCGCGTCATAAACCGTGAACGCAAAAGGCGTCGTTGACAAGCCCCAAGCTTGGCTCATGTATAAATATAGTTTTCAGCTTTCGCCCCACGACAAGTACAACAGCAGCTCTTTCTTTACTACTTTCCCAAACACTTTAACATTTACAATCTCATAATCCAACATTCTATAATAACACAACACCCTTAAAAAATGTCTGAAGTTCCAACTTCTATCACAGGCGGCTGCCTCTGCCAAGCAATCCGCTACAAAATCACCTTTCCCGCGTCCCACGACTTTGCCACCGCCGTAAGTTCTCCAATCTCTCTCTCTCTCTCTCCTCTCCAATGCATACTACAGCACGTCAGCTAACAAAACCCCAGTCTTCAACCTGCCAATGCTCCCAATGTCGCAAGCAAACAGGCTCCCTCATCTTCCGGGTACACAAAATCCCCCGCACCGCGCTAACTTACACCACGTCCACGGGCGTGAAGAACTACAGCGCCACTCCGGGCATACAGCGCACCTTTTGCAGCGAGTGCGGCAGCCTGATTTGCTGGGCGGCGGATGAGCGGGAAAATACGAGCGTGTGCGTGGGCACGTTTGACGCGGATGTGTTGCGGCGGTTTGGAAGGGTGTTGACGGACGCGAGGAGGCATCTGTTTTGTGGTGACGAGGTGGAGGGCGTGACGGATCATTTGAAGGGGGAGAAGTGGGTTGGGGATAATGAGGGGGAGGGTGCGAAGAGGATGGAGTAGATGTGTTGTGAGAATTGGGAGATTGGGGAGTTGTGGTTGTGTTTCTTGGCTGGGTACATTGCGTGGTGTTGGGAGTGATGTGATGCGATGTGTGGGCTTGAGCCAGGTTGATCAAGTACATCATGTTCCTCAAGAAAGATTGATTCAAAGTAATTTTCCTAGTATATCCAAACTTGTATATACAATTGCCCATGTGGCACCAAATAGTGTCAAGTGGTGCAATGTACTGCCTCCAACAGGACGGTTCCGTTAAATAAAACGCCATATATCCAGGGCAAACGAGCAAAACCCAGCTAACCATGTCTCCCAAAACGCCAAATCCCAATAGAGTGTTTTGAAAGCAGTTGTTTAATCCTCTTCACTAATTTCACTCTCATCGCCACCACGGCTATCCTCCTGACTATTTGCGAGGTCTTCGAATGCAATCTCTAGCGCATTCTCCAAATCTCCCTCCAAGTCAGCCGTGGCACCATCGTCGTCGTCGTCTTGCTCGTTCGCGCCATTCGCCGCCTCGCTCTTTTTCTCTGGCTCCGCAGCGGGCTCTGCGCCTTTGTTGACAGGGCTAGGCAGCTTAAAGTTTGTATCCGGCTCATCGTCTGATTCGCCTTCTTCGTCGTCGGCCTCCGACTCACGCTGATCCATGTAGTCGTCGAAGCGACGTTGTGTAGGGAAAGCAGGTGAAAAGTCATTCTTTCTTGCCGGAGGCTCACCACCGGGATATTCAATCAACAAGCCGCCATCGTCGTCTTCGTCTTCGTCCTCGTCTTCTTCAAACTTGGACTTTTTGGGCTTGGCAGGCTCCGGCTTGGGCAGCGGCAGCTCCATACTCTTTGCTTGCTGCTTCTTTTCTGATGGCTTGGGCTTGGCCTGCGTGCTGGCTTTTTGTTGCGCCTTGGGAGCCGGCGCTGGTTTTGCCTTTGCGGTGGTGCCCGTGCCCTTGGCGGCAGTGGACGATGCCTTTTCTGCTGGTTTATCTAGGTCGATGTGGGAGTAGCGACGGCTAAGATCGTCTGCATCAGAGTTGCCAGGCATTCGAGTGATATTCATGTTGAACGTCGAGTCGACCTTGTCAAGCACAAAAGCCTTTCGCTCTTGGTCAAAATACAGAACATATTGATCGTCGTCGGTCGTTCGCGAGCCAGAAAAGGCATAGCTCCCGTCGTCATCTGCAAAGTTGAGATCGTAGGAGCTGGTCTTGCCGGGTATTGAGGGCTTTAATCGTGCTCTATCTGGGACTTCGTCTGACGAGAGGGTCGGCTTATGGTTGTCTGTTAAGAGGGTTAGCAAGTCAAGAAGCACAAAGAAGCAAGCTTCCAAGAGGAGGTACATACAGCGAACGCCAGTGAATATCTCATTCGACGTCTTGCCGAGGAGATTGTCGCCTAAGACGACGGGATATTTGCCCGTGACGGTTGGATCGATGAGCCCAGCCATCATGGTACGCGATGCTCAAGTGGCCGGGATTCGGAGGAGGGCGCGAGAGTACAAGTAGCGAGCCTAAACAACGCACGCTGCACAGGATGCAGGCTGCGGGCTGCAGGACGCAATGATTGGAGCCAGGGTTCGTTACAAATGAAAACCGGTTTACCAATAGCAAGCGAAAGCAAAGAGCACAGTATTTCCGTGGGATGAAAGCGAGAAAGGCACACTCGCCGGGCAGTGACGAAACAAAGGATGATGGGATAAGCAAAGGGCAAGCCAGCCAGCCAGCTATTAGCGGGCCGCCAACGGGTCTATGCGTTGTGCAGTGACAAGACTGAGCTGGGGGTATTGTGGAGGCGCTCAACCCCACCCTCGTGCTTGACGACTGCTACATACCCAGGTACCTGTGTCCCTCGTGTTCCAGGCGGGCTTACCTGCTATTAGGTACCTAATAGTAGGTAGGTACCTAAAAGTTAGCCTGAACCTTGCTACACTCCCACTGTAACGGCACTACTCACAGGTAATACCTGTCACGGGGAGCTGCAGCCAGCCATTTTCATTCGTACCGCTTCTGCGTTGCGTGGAAAAGCTGCTAAATCAGCAGAGTTCCTGTCAAGAAAACTAAAAAGGTAATTAGTACATGTTACCTTGTAGGCCACCAGGCTGGTAGTACAGCAAGCGCAGGTAGGCGGTCTCGTATATACTGCATCGCCGGGCTGACCAGTAGTGTGGCAGGGCGCTTACTACCTCATAAAACGAATTCCAACGTCACATTTTATATTTGAGTTTGTTAGGCCCAAAGCCAGAAAGAGCTACAGACGTACAGTGGTAGATATGTCTCGGTGTTCTTTATTAAAAATCTATGTGAAATATTTGTACACTCGACTTAATACCCCTCACACTTTGTAAGACTATAATGGTGTCTCGTCAGTCCTGTTATCAACACCTCTAAGCATTCGCACCACGGCTGCACCGCCTCCAAAGGGCTGCAGTAAGCTTGAACTACCGGACAAGCCCTTCATCCTATCCGAGTCTTCCCAATGCCCGAGTATCTGGCCCATCAAAGTCTGATTGCTAAATACATCTCCGAGTGCGCCGCCCATGGATGTGGCACCATCACCCAAGAGACTCCCCGCAATATCCATCACCAGCTTCGTAACAGGAATAGGTAGCGTAATAATAACATCGTTCAGAAAGTTTTCGATAAATGGAACGTGCTGTCCGTCCATAGTAACTGCGTTGCCAGTAATGTTGACCTCGATATCACCACGACCAAGAGGTCCAGCCAGGTTGGAGAGAAGCGGCCCGAGGTTTTCCAAAATGTCAGGCAGGAAAAGCTGGCCGTTGAATGGCAGAATAGCGTTTCCAGGAGCTGCAGTAACGTCATCAATCGTGAGCACCGCAACCCTTATACCAGCGACCAAAATGTCGACAACAATGGTGCCGACGCTGAATTTGACCTTCATGCGATTCGGCAGCCCAAACGCCCCTCGTATTGTATCGCCATTTTCGTTTGGCGGGATAATCAAGCCCAGATTGTCGAGAACCAAGCCGTCAATCTGTCCCAATGAATCAAGATGAATTGTTCTGTCGAGGTGCGGTGTGAATGTAAGCCTCGAGAGACCGACTTTTGGGGAACAGCGGACAGAGACTGGAAACGTGCCGTCCTGCCATACTTTATGAACGAGCCGAACAAATTCCGAACTATCTGTGACTGTAATAGTCTGCTCGGAGATGTGCAGTGAAGAGCCTTGGCCAAGTTGGCTTTCAGAAACACTTAGGTTGAATATAGGTGAGATTGCCTCGGCATCGTTGTCGTAGCGATTGTAGACTTGGGGCTGCAGGGGATAGAGTGTAGCTGATACCGGGAGATCGAGGCCAACGTCGACAGAGAGATTGAATTCGGTAGGTGATGTGACGGTGAAATTTACGGCCTGCACAATAATGGGTTGCTTGTTGGCAAAGTATTGGACTATGGATGGGATAATGGTTGTGAAACTGCAGTGGAATTAGCAACCCTGCCTATGATTTTGAAAGGGGATTCCTCTTGGGATCACGTACAGCAGCGGGACAAGTATGGAAACGAATATAACGATGCCAAGTAACCACCATAGGTAAAACTGTGCGCAGTGGTTTCTGACGCTGCGGGTTGTCTTGCGTCGTCGTGAGAGATTGTCTTTTGGAGGGTGGGATTGGGCTGGCGTTTCGTTGCTAGGACCTCGACTTTCATCTTTTGCAGCTGATTTGCCTTCATCGAAGTTGCCATTAGTACTAGTTGCTCCAGAAGGCGACTGTTGGCACTGTTCATCTTTTGTTTTGGTCATTTTGAACAAAGTACACAACCAGGAACTAGGCGGGAGAATTGCATCAAGCCAGTAATCCGCCTTACAAAAAAGACACAACGGACATTCTTTTTACAACTAATTTTACTGAGTAGGCATTTAATACTATGGGGTTAATAGAGAGTGGCCTTGCCCATGGTCGTCATCCAGGATTGCCTGTCGGAAAGATATTCAACTTCCTCGGGTAATACGGTGACCTACATGGCACAACTGGAAAGCCGTTAGCCCGAATAAGCCGTTAATCTGATGTAAATATACTATTTACGATGTAAACGATGCAAAAGGGCTAATAGCCAGGTTGAGTCGGGTTACCAGTATCCCGTGTTGGCTTCACAGCCGCAACCTGTTTCGCCGTTTCCGCCTAGACTGAGGGATCTGAGCGCAAATGTTGATATAATCATTTGCGAAACTGAGAAAGCTGCAAATTTAGCCATTCTTGCAGTATATCCTTTCGAAGATCAACTCGCTCTACATGGACGAGCAGAATACAGCGACCCTACGAGCCCTGCATGAGCCGCATTGCACACCAATATTAGCAGCTCACTAGTGGCCCGACGTTCCTTTTGGTTTATTAAGCACCGCATAGCCAATGCGACGTGCACAAGAACCGTTGCGACTTGATTAACTGCACTTACAAATGCACGCAATCCATACAGAGTGTCAGCAGCCTGCAAGGGACTGGAGCACAAAATGAGCTGCATCTGCCCGGCAGACCTAGCCACATACTACGTAGTACACTTCCACTGCGCACCGAAATATAACCACTGCAAAACAGAATTAAAAAAAAGGGCTTGCAGGGTAACTCGGCTATGAAAACACCAAAGGAATGACATAGCCGACGCAAGGTTCACATACACATTCATCTGGAGTTTGTCTTTGCCACACTGGCAACAGAGGAATTGGCAGAAGCAAACATAGCGCCGCCTAGTCGGGGAACTTTGCTTTTTGGTTTGTTTATTAACTCCCTGGAGGGATGGATGGATGGATGGATGGATGGAGGGGCAGTAGCTTACTAGTAGAGAGGAGCGGCTTTATTTAGTGTGTTTTGCGCAAGGGCATTTTTAATATATCCGGCAGAGCTGTCACATTCGGGCGTACACGCATATGCAGATGCACTGATGTATGCCGGAACTTACATGAGCGGTACTTTTTGCGGTTCTGCGTCGCACTTGTTGCTTCCTTTACAGTCGCTGTGATATTTTCTAGCCTTGTACTTGGTAGATGGCAAAGGAAGATAGCTTGACTTGGTAGCATTATTGGGAGCATACACCGGATCCTTTCCGCCACTGACGGTGCTGGGGATGGCGACGGGATGCTGGCCGATCAAAGCCATCGCTAATCACCGTCCCATGTCTCAGAGACGCAGGCTTGGGTAGATTGGCAACGACGAGACAGTCATGTGATGTGTAAATCTCGATTCCCTCACCGCGCCAAATTATGCTTGTTTTCCAAGTACGAAGTAGCTAGAATGCAAGCCTGTTCTTGGATAGCGTCATCTTACTGGATGCGATACTGCGAGCAAAGACGACACTCGCTGCAAAGCACTCCACTTCGGACTACACCAGGTTCAGAGCTTCAATATCGTGCACCGTAGCCACTCTGCACTTTGTATTCTTCGTGCTGCGTTGCGTTGCCTTGCAGAGCGCGGAGCCGGGGCGGAGCGGAGTAGGTCGGTCTGTGGTGGTCGATTTACGTGAAACCATGTTTTTGCTTTGTCCCATGTAGCCCGCGTCAAGGTGAAGTTGAGGGTGTGAGCAAGAAATTAGATTAGACGCAATTTGGCAGCTGGAAAATGGATGACAGAATGAAAAGTTGGCGGGATCGACGCGCAGAGCCGTCTTTTTTTGCTCGCCCAGTACAGGTATACATCTTGCAGAGACCTTTGGTGTGTTGCACTGCACGCTCGGGCAGGAAATTTAGCATCACAAGACACCTGAGCCGCTCGTCGTCGCTGTCCGGCGTCGATCCGAGCCGTTGGAATTTTGATTCAGCTCAGCTGATTGAGCTACGGCACGTAGTGTAATTTGCGTCAAGTGTCTCGCGGAATGGCCAATGCCCAAAGAAATAGGAATGACCTTTCCTTGGCTGCAAGACTAGACATGGCGCGTCGCGAGTGATGCCATTCGGTCGAGTTTGCATGCACATGAGGTGCATTGATTGGTGCTGCTGAAAAGACGGTCAGAGGACGATACGAATAGCCGCGTCAAGTTTACCGTTTAGATGTTGCTGAAAAGATGGTCAGAAGAAGATTCGAACAGCCGCTCATGTTTACCGTTTGGGTGCTTCTTCTTCTTCGTCTTCTTTCATGACTAGTTATGCTGTGCATCGTATGCATGCATGAATCAACGATGGTAGGTGTTTGCACTGGGAACGATGCAGCCTCTTAAAATGATGCACAAATTGCACAAAGACAAAGAAAACACTCAGTATATTTGGCCCACCATCGCTTGCCATCTCTCGATTTCCAACAACCTGGGTACAGCGCTTTGATTGAGCAAACGCGAGGATGGCAAGACCAAGACCTGCCCTTCCAGGTTGACAAGTGACACCAGACCTCCGACTGCAAACCCGATTTTGGCGCCGCCACCAGGTCTCGCCCGCTTTGCCAAATCTGCCCACCTACTCGTACGCGTATGCCCAGGCTTTTGCTCCCCCACCGCCTGCCCCTCTGTTTGCTGATCGCCCTTGCAAGTTCGACCGCGGGAATCCGGTATGCTTTCTTTTTCTCCTTGATGAAGGCCCGTTCGCGTTAAAGGATTTCAAATAATGAAGAACAGGCAGATCTTGCATCGGAATAGCTCGTATGGGCGGGTTCACGACCTGATCCCCCGTTTGTCAACGCATTTTCCCTACCGACAAAAGTACGACGTATCACAAGGCCCTTGTGCACCGGGTATCGCCTGAAAAATGCGGCTAGACCCCTGTCAGAAGACATTATTCTCAGACCAATCCTTGGATTTACGTTGCACTCAGTGGGCTGCAGTGCAGTGTCATATCGCCGATGAATGCACGCCGGTTTACATGGACAAGATCACCAACAACAGCAGCCAGACTAACGCCAAGGCAAAGTATCGGCCGACGCATATGCTCCCGTGCTGAGTTTACAAGCTGCGTCTCCCCTGTACTGCGCGATGCTTGTGCGTCTCTCTGGCTCTAGTTTGACGCAATGAAATCCGTCAAGTGCTCCAACTGCTCTATCCCGCATGGATATCGGGAACCTGCGCCCCCAAACGGCCCGCCACGACGCTGATAACCGCTTCGCAATGGTGTGCGCTAACAACTGGCCCGCGCCGCCCTTCCTCCGCACTCGCACTAGCTGTTAGTCTAACTAGCGAAAAGAAATACTACGTCTCGGACACATGCACGTCATTTTCGCCAGTGCGCTCGACTTAATTCAACGGGGCTGCTGTTTTGCAGCTATGCAGGAGCAGGCCGAACTGCAGAGCCAGCTTGTTCGCCGTTTGTGATACAGTACGAGGCTCTGTAGGAAGCAAAGCCTGCCTACTACGAGTAATTATTACGTTGAGAAATAAGAACAAGGAATCAAACGACCCCTACCAGCGCCAAAAGACGGGCCTAAAAAGATGGTGGCGTCCCTGCGCTGCCGATCGGTGCAAGATGCCCGCAACATTCTTGCCCGCCCTACCCAAGAAGTTGGCTGGAGCCCAGCGGGACTACAGGTGAAACAAGTTTAAACGCTCACCCATCAAACCGAAGACACTCGTCGGGTGCAACTGCTGCTGCCCGAATTCTTGGTCGGCCCCAGAGTCATGATTCCCAGAGTCCAGTGCTACTCCTGACTAGTGTGCACCACATCGCAACCAAAGGATCTAGCTAGAGCAGATCACATTGTGCTTTCATGTAAACGAGCTGCGGATCCACGACAGGGCGCGTTACAAAATCTTAAACCCAATCTACTTTGAGAAAGAAAAGAAGAGAGAGCATGATTCTTTCGATCCATGAATCAATTCTTTAGTAGAGCAAACAGCCCGGCCGCAGCAGCTTTTCCCTCCGGCTAACAACATCCCCAGAGGCACCGCTTTCCACGCATCATACCGATTACTCAACCAGTAGATCGTCATGTAGGGCCTCAATGTTGGCAAACAGATCTAATGTCAGTCTTTCCGAGTCAATCCCGTCCAGAGACCAGAACCCCCACCACCTCTACTCTCTAGGCTGGATCTCGGTGCTTTTTTTGACCCTGCCCTTGACCCGGGTCGTGACGTTCCCGTGCACCAATTCTGAATCACCCACCCCTGTTTTGCTTCTTTTAGCAGCGCCCGCACAGTCTCTGTGATGGCTCTCAGACAATTCCCCGTTGTGTCCCGGGCCTGTCAGGCAGGGTACCGCGGGCGAGAAAATCTGGTTTTCCGGCGCACTCAAAAAATAAATAACTTAAAAATTGAAATCCTATTACGGCCGAGGCACTAAATGTCGTTTGTCTCAAATCTGGTTATTTGCTCTATTGCAGCCTCCACACCTTGATATCCTGGTTGCAAGTTGGGCGAGGCCGTCTCTTGATATATGAATATTGGTCCCTTCACACCCCTGGGAGCTGAAAATCGCCCGTTGACCTTCTTTTTGATGCCCAAAAAGCATTAACAGCAAACCAGCTTACAGCAACAATGGGGTCCTTGGCTGCCACGAACCAGCGCTCACCGAGCCCCCCGGCTCCAACCGCCGCACCCAGGCCAGATTTATACGCTTCAGAAGTGCTGCAGCTACCGCCTGGCGTTTCGGAGGACCAGATCGATAACGATCTAGTAACAAGAGCGAATTCGCTTGGTATTGCTGCCTCAACTTTGCAAAAACGAAACACGTGCAGCGTACTGTCGTCGTCCACGTACGGTACCTGCCAGGATCGTGCCTTTTCATCCGCATCGTCGTCGCCGTCCAACCTTACACCACACTCGTCTGTTTTTGCTCCTTCAATAACAGATTTGGCTTCAAGTGACGGCAGATATTCAAACACTAGTTTTGCGCAATACGAAAGATTTGTCGCATCTGTTGATGCCTCGGAACCAACACGATTTCGCAAAGGATCGCTGCCCGCCATCAATTCGTCGGCGCAAAGTACCTTTAGCGTGAGCACCAAGAAAAGCTTCTCCAGTGTCAAGTCTGGATTCAAGCCGCGTTCATGGTTGAAAAAGAAGTCTGGTCAAAGCCCTTCAGTGTATGTATATCCCTGTCGCCCCAACTCGAAGCGCCCACAAGCTAACGACTTTACCTTGAAAGATCATGCTCTGGCTGTCGCACCAGTTCGGGCAAGCTGATTGCCTTCCACGAACTGCCTTGTAGCCACAACTACTGCTCTGAATGCATTCGCTACATGATCAGCCAAGCCATAGCTCACGAAGCGAGCATGCCCCCTCGCTGCTGTACTCAAGCAATCTCCTCCGACATCATTCAAGAGGCTCTCGATCGCGACGGACAGCAATCGTTTCTCAAGTCCGTAGCAGAGTTCAGCACGCCGCAGTCAGCGAGAATATATTGCCCAAATGCAAAATGCGCCGACTTTATCAACCCGCACCAGATGATTGACTACAAACACCCTCTCGACGTCAAGTGCCAGAACTGCCTTACAAGGGTCTGTCGCATGTGCAAGCAAAATGCGCATAGCATTGGCATGGATTGCCCTCAGGATTGGGAGCTAGAGGCCGTGAAGAAGATGCGCCAGAGTCCCGCGTGGAAGCGTTGCTACAACTGCCACAACCTTGTTAGTCTGCAAAAGGGGGCTACACACATGACATGCCGATGCAAAGAAGAACTATGCTCAGTGTGCGGTGGTATCTGGGACGTTACGACTGGATGCCCCAATCTGTGCAATGAAGAGTCTGAGATTGAACGTCGAAAACAAGATTTGAGCCTGTCACAGGAAGATGCTGATGAGATTGACAAGGAGACTGCTGCGAAGAACAGGGTTGAGCGCGACGAGGCGGAGAACCGCTCAAAACGAAACACGAAAGTTCGGCAGCTCATGGATAAGCAGAACTCAGCTCTCAAGAGGTTTTGTGCGTATTCCTCCAGCTCCAAGAGCTCCATGGAGACGCGCCACGCAACCGAGAAGCTCGCCATGCTTGAAAAGCACGCCGATGAGCAGGAGCAAATGACGGATCGCCACAGCAAAGCGACCAGCTCTCTCGAGGACCGTCAGGTCGCCGCGGAAATGGAACTGCGCAACACGCTCGAGCAGTCCGAACGCAGCGTCAAGATTCGCCTCAAGCACATGGAAAAGTACTGCGAAGGCCTCGGCCGCAACCCAACCACGACTGCGCCATCTGCGCCGGGATCAGGACGCGTCGTCACGGAGCGCGACCTCCAAGAACTCGGCCAGCAATACAGCCTGCGTGATGGTATGGAGCGTCAGCACCAAGCCAAGATCAACGTGATGCGTGATCGTCAGGCGAAACGCATGGAAGAGCTGCTGGAGAAGCAGGAGACAGAGCTCGTGGCCTTGACGGACAAGCACCGTGAGGAGTCAGCCGGTCACACAAACATGTGCGCTGCTGAGACGGAGTCGTTGACAGATTCGCTGAGGACTTTGCAGATTCGATTGGATGCTAGGTGGGGGTTGGAGGTTGAGGTGCTGTGCAAGGAGCTGGAGGAGGCGGACGGGCTGCGGTATGGACTTGTGCCGACGCCGACTTGGCCAGAGGAGGTTGGGGCTTGAGATGCAAAAGGTTGGATGACGTGGTAATGGAAGGGGAGACATGTTTCCGACTGGTAAATGGCTACGGAAAGGAACGATTTGAATGGGGTTGAGCTTTTGGTAGGGAGATGGCATAGTTTGCAAGCATCTTGTTTTGGACAGCATTAGACTGGGCTTATTACTTTACTTTGTTTTTAATGAATTATGAACTATTTACTTCAAAACCTGATCGGGCTTTGGCGTGTTCATGCTGTATATGCCGCATTGAGTATGGCTACGATGAAAAGGCCTCAAGTTGGGTGAAACGGGATATTTGAAAGCATCACAATCTTATAATCCTGATCGTCAAGACTGATCTGTACGTATCTTTTTGCCCATATGTGTTTTTGCTCTACAGTATCAGTATGCGGAAACTCGTAGACATTTACCGGATCTCAAAGATCCAGGTATATCCGAAAACAAATGTCTGTCTGAAACGGAACCTGGTGGTGGCCAAGCTGTTGACAGCGAAAGATGGCTATTTGAACGAATCAAGACCTGACGTGTAGAAAATACACATATCCAGGAAGCCTCATACGAGATCACAAAGACAAATTACAGGATACTCTCGAGTAGATGATGCGGTAAATGTGCCCTATGGCGATATATATCTGCGAAACATAACAGCCGAGGAAAGTGAGAGGCTTCTCTGCATGTACAGTCGTAGGAGTGCCGGCTGTTTAGTCTATATACTTACACCACAGAGCAACACTTTATTATTTCTTTGTGTTTTTCAATACCCTTTCGCTTAGTTGCCATTATGTACTTGAAATCTTACGGAGGAGCTTGAAGCCTAGAAAGTGCAGTCTAGACGGGCCGGTGACAAGCGTCTTCGAGCCCCCATCCGCGGCACCAGATCGGCATTGTGGCGTCTCTTCTCATCCACCAACAAGTGTACTGTATACAGTAGGTTTTGTTGGGTTTTCTGTTCCTCGAGCACAATTCGATTTATCGGGCCTGATGAAAGTCTTGTGCCTGCATCGGCCAAGTTTCAGGCATTGCAAGAATTGTATTATACCGAGACCAGCCAGTCAGTTCATGTAAAGTGCAGTGGGCGTCAACGTGCGAGTACCAGTAGACTCGGCATTGTCAACTCCATCCGACGTGGGGATCTGCGGGCTACACAACTTAAGAAGCGGAGCCCGAAAGGACCGGTACGGGTACATCTGTACTTGCCGTAAAAAGGGGCTAGGCTCAGTGCTACGAGTACTCGTGCCACGCCCCCGCCACTTTGGGCACGCTGTGACCCTCCGTGGAGGGTGCTCGACACCAAGTTGCCCACG